>PVKS010016224.1:0-44376 GCA_004027875.1 Aplodontia rufa
ATATTCAAACTTTGCTTTTATAAGGTAATATTAATCCCAATGCTTTGGTTTGAGTGAGAGTGATCTCACAAGCCAGGTTCACAGAGGCTATCATGCCAACTTTTGTATTAAAATGTCACAGAATATGGGTCATCAAATACCATGCATGATTAACTTCCAACAGGTTATTTCATAAATATGACCATGCAATATGATGTAATCCAGTAAAGCATTCGTCAAATTGATTTTCTAGCTTTCAATTCTGTTTTCTAGGGACTTGCAATTTGTTATTCACTCTGTGTTCAAGTTTATATCTGGTTAGTTTTATGCTAACCACTAAAGTACATGCATAAGAGAAAAATGCATCATCTAATTCTTCCAAAGTTTTGCCATTATTTGGGTGTGGACTTGCATACACAACAATGGCAATGCATGAGGCTGTTACAGGTACTTTGAAGATTATAAGTGTTCAGGGCATGTCCAAAGATCTCCTGGAAACAAGGGGGCAATGAAGATAGTGTGGTATTGGAGATGCCTGCCCTGTGTGGACTGTGCACTGTTTTCCTCAAGGGCTGAATGGTCAAGAGCAGACTTTCATCTTTAAGCCAATAAAATTTAGGGCTCCCATGTTATCCCTATCATGTGATGAGATAAACTCACCACAGTGGTTGTATTCTACCAAGTTCTTGGTTCTGATATTTCCAAATCAGCTCTTTTAACTTTGTGTTATACAGTGGTGCAAATTTAAATGAGGTTTCAAACTATAAAATAATAAACACACAATAGCAACAAATATAGCTAGAGAAAAGAAAAAGAGGTTGCATAAAGAGCTCATAGAATACTTATGACAAGATATTCTAGAACATTCTGTATTATCATCCTTCTGGAGAGAGAAATCTTCCCTGGTCATCACCCCAGGAAAGTTCTCTGACACCCCTCTGTTGTGAGTCTTTAGGTTACCTACTAGGTCCCTTTGACTTTCATTTTAAAAGTTGTAAACGGTTTACATACAGTGCCACAGTTTAATCTTCTTTCATACTTTTTTCTCATTATATCTGATTGGTATTATTATTGTGATCATTATTATTAATAATAGTAATTACAGATGCTATATAGCCTTCCATCCGTTGCCATGGGGATCATCACTCAGAAGAAAGAACAAACACAAGGAAAGTTTATAAAAAGGAGAAACAAGAAATAACTGATTAATAAGACCTCATTCTGCATGCGGAGCCAGAAAAAACTGCAATTTTTCTATTACAATGCTTGGAAGGAAGGGAAGTGTACAGATTGTCAATACTCAGCTTAAATGAACTGAAATCACTGTGGGGAGCTGCTTATGTTCCTTTGAACAGTATGCCAATTCACTTATACTCCTATTGTAATAAAATAAGTCTATATTAACGTCCCTGGGGTCACTTCTGGTACAGTTATCTATGTTGACAAAGTGAATTTTCTATGCCCAGTCTAAAGACAGTTTAAATAATCCTCTAAGTACTGTCTATACCACTAATCTGCCATCCACTCATGTACGGTCTTAGGATATCTCTTGTCATTTTGCATTGATAGGTATTTAATTTTTCATATGTTTGTACCTTGCCTCCCGATTTAAATCATAGGCAGTGACGGCTAAGTCAATATCGCTTTGGAAAGAGTTTGCGCATGTGTGAAGACCGATGTGCTAGAGGAAAGCATGGGTTTTGCCAGGGTCAGATCTGGCTTCCAACGCCAGTTTCCCCACACATCAATTTCCAGGTCTTGGAAACAGCAACGTGTACTATGGCACATGACTGGTAAGGGCAGAATCTATCCTCATGCCCAACAGGGCTTCTCCCAAACCCAGTTCAAGCAGGATCTAATGAGGTCATTTCATTATTAGAAACACTTCTAGGAACCTATGTTAAGGGGGTCAATTCCATCTTTTCCCCACCCTTCAAGGGGAAGGGAGACAATTGTAAAGCGATTTCCAACTCCTTTAAAAGGCTGAGAATTCCCGCAGGAGCTGTTTTTCTTCCCAGCCAGGCGGCCTATGCAAGAATCCATCCCTGCCATTCAAAAACCACTGCAGGTGCGGCAGCTTTTAGAGGCTGGGCTTCTGCTGTCGGGTGGAGCGCGCATTACCGGTTTACAGCCCCGGGTTCTGTGCATTAGCGGGGATGCAGACACCGCAGAGCGGTGGGCGCGCGGAGCCGGTTCGCGTCCATTACCGCTCCTGCACCTGCGTGGGCCACACTTTACGACTTCCAGACAACGTACTTGACTGTGATTTATCCTCCCTCTTCGCTCCAGCCTTCACTTTTTATATACCTTTTTGGGGGGTTATTTTTCTTCTTTCCTTTCTTTAAAATATGTGGCCTGATCAAAGTGACCTGAGTAATCTGTTTTATGGTCCTAAGGGGGCCTTGGTTTGGAGTGGACTCCAAGTATGCTGTATCATATTTGTCTGTTTGTTCACAAATTAATTTAAGAAAACCAATTTAAATGCCTAATGTGTGCAGAATACTATGCTCGGGGTTAGAGTGGGACCGTATGAGGGGCACCAGGTTGGATAACACTCTGGTTCCCCAGTTCAGGGAGCTCACTGGAGTATTCTGGAAAGAAGCGACTTTGTATTGTTTTCTTACTGAGGGGAATGTGGACACTAGACAGCTTGGAGTCTTGGATGACCTGTTCACTCTAGTGATGCTCAAGTCTCAGCCTCTGGAGCAGGGGAAAAAGACAAAGGAAGCCCTCATTCGTAACCAACTGATGGAAGGTTATAGGGAGGGCTTTGGTTGCTGCTAGATTTTGTGAGTTTGTGTTTGGGGGGTGGGGGTACCAGCGTTTGAGGCTACTCTACCAATAAACTACTTCCCTGGCCTTTTTAATCTTTTGAGACAGGTCTCACCAAGTTGCTGAAGCTGGTTTGGAACCTGAAATCTTCCTGCCTCAGTCTGCTAAGTAGCCAGAATTATAGATATGTGCCACCACATATGGCCTTGATAAGGTCTTTAGGAGTATCTTTGTGGCAGACTCTATTTTGGTGCATTCTGAGCATAAAACTGGGAACTCAGGTGAAATATTAATGTAGTTTTCATTTGCATTTCTCTGATTACTGATGAATTAGAACAGTTTCTCATGTATTCATTGATTTGCTCAATTTCTCTGTTGAGAAGTTTCTGTTTAGCTCTCTGGCCCATTTATTTTACCTCACTCCAGTCAGACTGGCAAAGATGAAGAACATAAACAATAACAGATGCCGTAGTGGTTGCAGGGAGATAGGAACACTAGCACACTGTTGGTGAAACTGTAAAATGGTACAGCCACTTTGGAAAGCAGTGTGGAGACTCCTCAAAAAATGAAGGATGTGGGGCTGGAGTGGTGGCTGGGCAGTTACAGCGCTTGCCTGGCATGCACGAGTACGCAAGTTTAAACCCTAGCACCACGTACACAATGAAGTCTCAGGACAACCAAAGCCACATCAAAAACTAAATAAAATTGATTCTCTCTTTTTTTTAACTTTTTTTTTTAAGAGAGAAGGACAGTGCGAGAAAAAGAAAGAGAGGCAGAGAGAATCAATTTTTATTGAATTTTTCATGTGGCTTTCATTGCTCTGACATTTAGTTGTGTATGTGGGTGCTGGGATTTGAACTCCTGTACTTACACATGCCAGGCAAGCGCCATAATCACCGAGCCTCCACTCCAGCCCTGATTCTGTCTTAAAAAAAAATTAAGGATGGATCCACCACATGATCCAGCTATCCCTCTTCTGGGTATTTTCCCAGAGGAGTTAGAATCAGTGCATTACAGCGACACAGCAATATCTATGTTCATAGCAGCGCAATTTATAATAGCTAAATTATGGATCCAACCCAGATGCCCCTCATTGGATGAATGAATCCAAAGCTGTGATATATATACACATACATACACGATGTATGTGTGTGTGAATGTGTGTGTGTGTGTGTGTGTATATATATATATATATATCCACACATATACACAATGGAATTTTATTCAGCAATTATAAATAATGATATTTTAGCCTTTGAAGGTAAATGGATGGCAATGTAATAAATCATGCTGAGTGAAGTTTGCCAAACCCAGATACTCAAGGGTCTAGTCTTTCCCCTCGTTTGTGGAGGCTAGAGTAACCAGGCTTGTGTGAAAGGTACTCAAGCTCATGTATTAGACCCAGCGGAAGATATTGAAGAATCAAGAGACTGGGATGTGGGCTGTAGAGGGGTAACTGATTTAGGAGCAAATGCCTATCATAATGTTACTTTATACACATTTATGATTGTACAATAACTCAATTCTGTAATAAAAAATTTTTAGATGTAAAAATAAAAATAATAATAAAAAAACCTGGGGACTCAGGCTGACCTAACTTCAATTCCACTACCTTCCCGAGTGGAGTGACAGTGGACGTTCAGCTCCACCTCTCACATTCTCTGCCTCTTCCAGATACAAATGAGACAGGATCCCTCCCTTTCCCATGCTTTGTGATATGGCTTAAAGGAGATAAGCTCTAAGAATTTATGATCCAGTACGTGGAACCCAAGTAAATAATAAATAGTAGCTCCCATTCCTTTGTTTAAAGATTAAAAGTAGTCAGCATCGAACTCAGAAGACTTCATAAGATTGTGAGCTGAATGCAAACAGCTTTTATGAGTCCTAAGAAAGAGCCAAGGGTGACATTTGTATCTGTTTTTACCAGGTCAGAAAAGAAGATAAGCCATCTCTGAGCCAACTCAGCTTTCATGAAGCTTATACTTTGATTCTAGAGTAGGATGTAAAAAAGAAAACTTCACGGGGAGTATGCAATAATTCATCTGTCAGCTGGCATCTCCACTCTGGAGCTCATCACAACACAAATTACATTGCCAGGGTGCCAGTGTCATCCCCCAACACAAATTACATTGCCAGGGTGCCAGTGTCATCCCCTGTGGGTGGCCTTTCCCAACTTCACCAGCTTGTCACATTCAGACTATATAAGAACAACCCTTTTCTCTTTCCCTCCTGCTGGACTTTAAGTGCTACAAAGAAAAGACTGTTTCATAAATCTTTGCCTAACACCTGGCCCACCATAGGTATTCATTTATTACTGAACTGAACATTCAACAGACTACCAGGATTTTTACTGACTTCATTGATAGCTCTTGAAATGGGCAAGCATATGATACATGATAGAATAAGATGTTTAGATAAGTTGTTGAAATTCTGCTTTGCAGCTGAGGTTATATATTGCAGATAGCAGCATATTGGAAAAATTAAATACCCATCAGTAGGTGTCTCACTGAATATGGTGTAACTGACCCAGTGAAGTACAATGCAGCCATAATAAATAATACATACACTCTCTAAGCTGATCAAGAATGATTTCCTCTAGATATTGTCAAGTGCAAGATGACATTATTGATGTGCAAAGAAATATGCTGAATATTGTGTTAGAAAAAGGCGAGAAACAGATAAACACAGAAGGACAAACTAATATAAATGGTTATCTGGATGAGATGGATAAGAATGTGGTAAAGCAACAGGAAAACAAAATATCTCTGGTCAACCTGAGTGTGTGTGTGTGTGTGTGTGTGTGTGTGTATGTTAAACTTTTGTTACATGAAAATATTTTAAGCAGTCAAAATATAAAACTGAATCAATGTACGCTTGGTGGTGAACGGCAATAATTCAAAACTTGGGAGGTAAGGCACGAGTATAACAAGTTTGATGCCAGCCTGGACAACTTAGCATGACCCTACGTCAACATTTTTAAAAATGAAAAATACTGGGGATGTAGTTCAGTGGTAGAGTGATCTGAGTTCAATCTTCAGTGTGACAACAAATGAAAAACCAAATAAATAAATTTTAAATCAAAAGAATGAATAAAAGTGCAAGATGTAAAAATTAAATATTAAATAAAAACAAAAAGTCTAACTACACATTATATTGATAACCTAACTACAGTAAAAAATAATATTTCAAGTTTTTTTTTTTTTGTTTTAGTACTGGGAACTGAATCCAGAGGTGTTTAACTGATGAGCCACATCCCCAGCCCTTTTTATTTTTATTTTGAGACAGAGTCTCACAAAGTTGCTGAGGGCATTGCTAAATTGCTGAGGCTAGTCTTGAACTTAACGCCCTCCCGCCTCAGCCTCTCAAGTTGCTGGGATTACTTTGTTAATGTTCCAGATGTTGCTGATGTGATTCTGAAACTATTTTGTGCATGTTGTATGATAGAGAAAATACGCAATGTTTATGTCATTGAGAAGAGTTCTCAGAGAGAAGAGAAACATATATAAAAGAAAATAAAGAGAAGAAATCTAATATTATTAGGTTTGGACTGGAATTGACTATAAACTCAAATTCAAAGACAAATACACACACACACACACACACACACACACACACACACACACACTTTTTAACTTTAGCCGCTGGAAAAACTTAAAAACAATAAACAAACCTAACGCCTGTATCTTAATTTCCAAATACCATTCCCTACAAAGGAAACAAGGCTTCTTCAGAATAAGGTATGAGTCTGGGTCTAGGGAAGGGTAAGTTCAAGATGACATCTTGGGACATCTTGTGCTAGAAAGCAAGGGAATGATCCAGGGTTAAGGTGGATATGTAAAAAAAAAAAAAAAATACATGGGAGAAGAACTATAGGCGCTATCATTATTTGTGTTTGAAAACAGATGAGCATCAAATAGTGATGATGATCAAATAGTAAATACTAATGTTTTAAAGTAAAATAACGTGTGGATCCATAATGACCTGAAAGTAGGTAAGAAGCTGGGCAAGGAAAAAAAAATCTATGGGGACGAATGTGGAATGACATCTAGAAGTGCAGAAAAAAGTACAGAATTAGGAAAGCAACATTCTACAGATTTCAGCGTAATAACTCATGAGTCACAACCATTCACAGAATGGAAGGAAATGGTGGGGAACAGGATATTCAGACAGCGTCCGCTTGTAACACCACAGATAGCTCACGGAAGGTAACTCACGAGCACAGTGCCGCGATCGGGCAGACGGCGTGAGCTGACTAAAGATGCTGAGCATCCCCAATAATGGAAAGGCAGACATCAAGCGTCTGCTGATGGGAGGCTCAAGCAGGACAGGTGTCACCGAGGAGTACTACTTGCCAGTGTTCTAACCATGAGTAAACAATCAGAAAAAAAATCCACAATATGGAACACTTTTCTTAACAATTAGATCATACTCTTCAGAACGATGTGAAAACTAAGCAAAGAAACAAAATAATCAAAAAAGGTTCAGGGAGGGGGACCTCTAAATTAAAAGAGACTAACAGGGCATGACAATCAAATCTGAAGTATGGGCACTGTTTGAATCTTGAATAAACATCTAAAAATAGATTCTGTTATAAATATATTACAAGAAAACATGTCCCAAGATAAAATTAATTGAAAACATATTTATTTTCTTATGTATATTTTTAATATTGTGGTTACATAGGGGAATATATTCCAACAAGATACAAACTAAAGGCTTAGGTTTAAATCATTGGTTTGTTTAAAACTTGCTTTTAAATGATTTTGGGGAAAAAGCACTCTATATGAGAAGTTTAGGGAAAGGAGGTGGAGGAAGGGGAAAAAGAGACTAAACCTTAACACCAATATGCAAAAGTAGCAAATGTTAACAATGGAAAATTTAGATACAGGTTACATGGCCGCTCATTTTAGTATTTCTTCAACTTCTTTGTAGGTTTGAACATTTCAGAATAGAAATTTGAGAATACCAAGTTGGAGCTTGCCACAATGCTTCACATGGAGTAATGATCATGCTGTGCTCCAAAAAAAAAAAACTTATGCATGAGCTCTTATACTAACATTAACAAAAGCACACATGCGTGCACACACACACAGTTAAAGGTTAATTGGTTGAACAATTATCAAAAAGCAAAGTCTATTATCAAATGTATCCAATTAAATCATGGTAGCCATTTTTTAATCATATTTAGTAATTGTCATAGATATTTTCCAGTGTGTTAAGTGTTTTGCATTCTTAAAAGTTATCAGTTATGGGGCTGGAGTGGTGGCTCAGCAGTTACGGCGCTTGCCTGGCATGCGCGATACATGAGTTCAAACCCCAGCACCACGCACACAACAAAGTCTTGGAGCAGTGAGGACAATGTGAGGAACTAAATAAAAATTGATTCTCTCTCTCTCTCTCTCTTCTCTCTCACAGTTCCTCTTTCTTAAAAAAAAAGTTATCAGTTATTATTTTTTCACTCTATTCCAGAAACACCAAGAAACCAGAGTTTAGGTTTCTGGGGTGATGATCATAATAATTAATAATAGCTACCACATTTTGGGTTTATAATGCCAGTCATTTTTCTCATGATTTACATTAGTTGTTTCATGTATTCTTCATAACAAACTTATAAATAGGTTCTATTATTAATAACAGGAGGACAATGAGGAGTATGGAGGCGAAGTAACTGCTAGAAGTCAAAGAACTTGAAAACGAGGAAATGCTGGTGGCTTAGATTCAAACTAAACGTGGGTTTCAGAGAAGTTTGTGGGCTCCATGAATTCAGTGAAGAGACATAAGAACTGTGGCTGTCAGATCAGCTTCATAGGTTAAAAGATAAAAGCATGTGGGCTAGAAAAGGAGGTGAAGGGATGGGGTTCCCGAACAGCAAAACTGGACATAAGGATGTGTGGAATTTGCACAGAATAATCACAGATCGCACGGGAAAATGCATGTGGACACTACCTCTGTGGACAGTAATCATCTGATGTCTCCTACAAGCTACACCTCATAAACAGATATAAATATTACATCTTTTAGCACTTGCACACTGAGAACGCAAGGCTGGTTTGTGCTCATGTGCCATGAACCCATGCTGTGGTTTGAATATTGCCTCCTTTTGCCATTTGATCTCCCTTGCACCATGAGATGTGATCTAGCATGTTACAACACAGTCAGACGACTCTCACTAGAAACTGACCAGATGAGGACAGGTGATTTTTTACTTTGAGCATCCAAAACTGGGACCTGAGTAAGTCTCTTTTCTTTTTAAAGTACTTGGGCTCAGGTATTTTGCTGTAGCAACATAAAATAGATTCAGTCAGTTCACATAAGGGGAAGAGTAATGGAAAAGAGACTCCCAGGTGAATGGTTCCTCTGTTTCCCTACTTCAAAGAACAAGGGATCATCCCCGACAGTACAACTTGGCTATTTTATTCTTCAAAATGTCTAAAGTGACTTTGATTCATTGTATCTCCCTGGAATCCAGGGCTCAGTGCAAAAGTGAGCAAGAACAAGCAACCTTTCTGGGAGACACCTTTGACATTTCTCTTCCCAGCTAGAACAATACAGCCAAATTCTATTGCTGTATCAAAATACTTGTGTGAGCCAGGATCCCTTAAACAAGGTAAGGAACCCTTGGCCACCTCCTCCTTGCATCTCTGTCTCCTTGATCCTGCTGACCTCAATAAGAATATTTTTCTTCTCTTTGTTCCTCTCTGCCAAGCCCAGGGGCACTTGGTTTTCTGATGTCTCCCATGAAACCATTCTTGAACAATCCTGTTTCCGAACTTCCTTAGGGTCTTCAACTTCTATGTTGGTGTCACTGGGCATTGACAATTGCTATTTCAGGAACTCTTACAGAACACCAGATGTTAGATGGTCTGTACTTGATAAATCCATTCATTTAATTTTATTTAATCTGCACATCAACTCAGTCAGGTAAGAATAACTGCTCACTCGTGTTATACAGATGAGGAAATGGAGACTCACAGAGGCTCAGCAACGTGGCCAGGATTCCATGCTATAAGTCTCTGCAGGATAATGAATCAAATACAACGACCTAGATGGAATTGCTTTAACAGGTGGATGACTTTATTTTGTGGTAATGGTCGAAAGTCCTTGTGTACAGGGGCCTGCAGAATAATACACAATGCTCAGTTTGTCTCTGTTGGTTGTCCTGCTTCCTGAGGGCCTGGCACCAGAACAAGGAACTCCCTAGGAATCTACAATAAAAGTCCATTCAGAAGGAGTCGGAAGACCTATTTTCAGAGCTTAAGAAGGACAGCTCCTTTAGTCAGGGGTCAGAGCCCTTTAGAAGTGAGGAGATGGAAAAGGAAAGGGGATTGTTAAATGCTAAATAGCTGAGCAATGACCTTATATAGACAGGTCCCAAGGTCCAGTATCTTCAAGTGCTTGCTGAATTTGCTATTTCTTTCTTTTTTTATTCATAAAATTTATTTGTTAAACAATCAAATAAGCTTCTAATGTAATAATATAATATATATATATATAAATTCTGAAAATTAGATTTACCCCCCCAAGAGCTCCCTCTAATTACCCACTCTTATCCCTCCCCACTCCTCCCCAATACAACTCTACAAATGCCTTAGGTTGTATGAAATTGCACCTTATCTGGATTTAAAACATGATAATAGACCTCCTTTCTCAATGGCCAGGGTCTAGGTCCAGCCTCCACAGATGAATGAAGACTTTTGACCCTTGGTTCTCTGGGTTATGCTGACTTCACTCAGCATAATTTCTTCCATAGCCATCCACTTACCTTCAAAGGCTGCAATGTCATTGTTTCTAATTGCTGAGTAGAACTCCATGGTGTATATGTACCACAGTTTTTTGATCCATTCATCCAGTGAGGGACATCTGGGTTGTTTCCATAATTTAGGTATTGTAAATTGAGCTGCTATGAACATCAATTTCACTGTTTCACTCTAGTGTGCTGATTCTAAATCTCCTGGAAAAATACCCAGGAGAGGAATAGCAGGATCACATGGTATTTCTGATCACTGTCTTATATGCACTGAATAAACACTGCTGGGAATGGGCCTAAAAATGGCAATTTAAATATTCATCCCAGTTGATTCTTCAGAGAATTCAGCTTTTAGAACCTGTGTTTTATATGCTTTTTATCTAGTATCAGAACAACCTGGAAATGGTAGGGATGGTTACCCCCATCTTACAGATGAAGCACGTGACATCAGGGGGAGCAGTGGGTACCATGGAGATCTAATTCCTCACTCCCTTGAGGAAATTTCTTACAGGACGCTGACTGGTGGAAGGTGACCAGTGGATGGCACAGTGTGGGTCTGAGGTGACTGTGTCTGGACGCAGGGACTTTTTCGTGCCCTGGAGACTGCATGTTACCTGGCCTAGGAATACAGACTTGGGAGTCACATCCTCAAAGCTTCAATTACAGCTTCAACTCCTGTCATGTTGTTTAATCTTTTGAGCTTTCTGTGCCTTCCTCTATAAAATGGAGAGAATGGCACCTTCTTCACAGTTCTGAAGGAAACCAAATGATATCAGGAAAGTGAAGGGCCTAGCAGAGTGCCCCATACTAGTTACCTACTCAATTAATTCTACTAAAAAAATTCAACTCTGAGGGTGGCTTTTCAAGAACATCTTGTCTGAAAGCAATACTCACTTTTTCACTTTCATTCAATTCCTGCCTTCTTTGTGGTATTTATACATGATCTACTGACTTCTAATTTCCACACTGTGTTTAATGTACTGCTTACCTTGCCTATCTCCTCTGAACTGAGTTCCTTAAGGACTAAACTAGATTTACTGATTTTGTAACCTTGGCATGTAGCTCAGTCAATATTCAAAGTTTATTAGCATGACTTAATTTCTGAATGACCAACTGAATAATTGAATGAATGGTGCACAAATCATTGAACATATCAAAAAATAAATGATGAGGTAAATAAATAAGAGAATTAATGAGTAGGTAAATGAGTGAGAAATGAATAAAGAATCCAAGAATTTGGTGAATTAATAAAGGGGAAAGACAAGGATGAATCACCAGATGAAATAGTGAAAAATCACATTGCAATCATTAGAAACTCCTGTTCTCATCCACGTGGGTTAGAGTCAACTATCCATGCTAAAGGGTGTGTGAAAGGAGTTTCTCTAAGTGCCTGTTAAAATTTTTGGCAATTCAAAGGTGACAGTGCTTTAATTTCAGGATAATGCTACAGCTTTATGACTTAGTAGTTCTATTTAATGGCCCAATTTAGCAGGAGATTATGCTGTCTGCACTAGCCCAGAGAGACCACTTTAAAGTTCAGGCCTTCAACACATGCAGAACCATTCCTTAGCTTTGCCTAGGAGACCAGCCTTCTGGAAGCCCTATGTGGTCACCAAGCTTTGGTTGATAGCATAATGCATTAAACAGAAGGAGAGAGACATTTTAAAAGGTTTCACTCCTCTCAACTGTTGAATTGCAGTTCTTCTGCATCCTAACAGAGTCCTTCGGAAAATACTTCATTTACACCAGGTAAACTGTCCCTCTGAAATTTAAGCAACAATACAAGTATTATTCCAAATGATTAAACTGCTAGTGAGCCACAGGGCATATGTCACCCATGAGTGAGTCTCAACCTGAAAATGGTGCTTGTGCTGCCAGAGAACAGAACTTTTGAGATCCTCCCTAGCATGAGAAGAGCCTGCTGTCCATAAAGACGCAGGCCATGTTTCCCAGGGGAGAGATGGTAATGGGGACAACCCCGGTTTCCTTTACCTTCTGTTATATGGCAGTCGTTTTGCAGCTCTAGACACCCATTTGCTCACTGACTCAGTGACTTCCTGCCCACCAGAAAAATTATCATCATTGCACTCTATTTACAGAGACAGAAACTAAGGTGTACAGAATGAGAGTCTTTATGGATCCAAAGAAAACAATGATAGTAGATAATGCAATAATTCAGAGGCTGTGTCAGTACACACTATTCTAAGTGTGTTTAATTGATGCATATGAAGTTAATATCGTCACAGCATTGCCTTTAAAAAAGGGTAGACCATGGTATGAGCTTGGGAATTACACAGATTCAGATGGAAAGGAATAAAGATACATAGCCAAACCTGTGCTTTTAAAGATCACTCCTTTTATGCAAATTATGAGTGAGGATGGGGACAGCTGAAGACCTGGGTATTTTTTATACTACAAGCACATGAAATTATAAAGTCTCTGAACTTTAAAGACCATGTCTTAATCACTTCTGTATTTTCAGTGGCTCCACATTACCTGGCCAGAGCAGACAACCAATGCATTTTGGAGCAAAGCAATAGAGGAGGGAGGGGTTGCCTCCCATGCCTCACTCCTTTGATGAGAACTACTACAAAATCCTCAATCTACACAGCTAGAATTGGTATCCTGTTTCTTCAACTTACTAGCCTGATTAATGCATTGCACAATGAAAACTATTCCATGTACTTTCACAGTGATGTGTGTTGTTCTAGCTGCACCACCCGGCAGATATTTAATGTGATTTTCTATAGTCTGTAATCTAGTGATATTTTGGCCACAATAATTCTGCAGTGATACTACCCAACTTATGATAAAAAGCAAACTTGAAAACCTCAGCCCAGACTTATCTTGTGTAAGCCTTTGGCATGGAAATGGAACTTAATACTTTGTGTGTGTGTGTGTGTGCACACGCATGCATGCACATGTGCATATACAAGTTTTGGAAGTGGAATGTTTGGTAATAGAAATCCGTGATGATGTCATCAGGATGATGTAATCACACAGCTTTATTAGAAATGTACATGACAAAACACTTGAGTTTGGCTTAATTTGCTATAGGATAAAACTGTCAAAAATTGAAAACCAACCAAGAAGATTGAGGAGAAAGAAATGCTCTAATTCAGTGGCTCCATCCTATGTCCTGGACAACTCTTTTTTTCCCCTGCACTGACAGACAGGTGTGCAGACCAGAGGCAAATCACAACCATAGTTCTAACTTTGGGAAGCAAGGCCAACAGTTTAGGCCTAACTGTGTGGATACATTTCTTTCTTTCAGTCAGTGTCTGGAATGATAATCTATTACCTGCAACCACACTGCACAATTATGTGCAGGAATATTGGAGAGACCTCAATTGCAGCTTCTTTTCCTACTCCATTATGTATGCTTTGATGAGCTTTAATGAAAACAGAGGCTGCTGCCAAAGCAGTGAGAAGTGAAGCAACATAATACTCAGGGTGATAAGATATGGAGCCTTGTAAAGCGGTTTGCAAAATGATTAGGAGCTGTTTGAGAATGGAAAACAAGTTTTGCTTATAGATTTGCCTAAATGTTCCTTGCAAATTCCTCATAATGTCTGATGATTGCCCTATAAGTCCATGCACATGCAATTGGCATTGTATCTATCACGATGGGAAATAAATGTGTTTTGTTAGTATACAAACAATTTTGTATGTAAATATGCAATTTTACTGAACAGAGGAAAAATAACATGCAGCTGGAAAATAAATATCTTTTCACTTGTTGACATGGTGTCCTGTTAACACTAAAAAGGCCATATTATACACTGGCTGGAATGAATTTAAATGGCATCCTTTTGATCCTCATCTTCCTGATTCTGCTTTCTTCATATTGAAAACAACCTCTCCATAAATGTCCCCTGCAGACTGTTAGAGCCACTGAAATCTCATGGCATCTATAGAGGCGGTAAAGATTTTATTGTTGGAAAAATGATGCAGTTGTTGTTTATGGCCAGGAAGCTATGTAGACATCATCCATACCAGGACAATTATGAGCATTGTGACAGTACAACAAATACATATGCCAGGACATTAGACCACCTTGTTTCGTGTTCCCACTCTTGGGAACAAGGAACTTTGCATATATTACAATTCTCACATTAATATTGAAAGGCAGTCATTTTTATTATCTTCATTTTATCAATGAGGAAACCAAGATCCAGAAATGATAAACGACTCATCCAAGACCATGCGACTAGAATGCGCTGCACTGGATATGGAATTACAAAGGCATTTGGAGATGCTGGATGGCAGTGAAAGACAGGGAGAAAAGGAGGAAAAGAGGCACACCTTTCACTACTGGTCGTACAGAGGAGGTGGCAAATAGTAATGACTGTACTCTGAGGGCTGTTTGCACAGTTACAAACTGTTATTGATTTAATAGAACATGGTGGCTTGAGTGTAGGATAAATTGTGGTAAGTAGAAAGGGGGAAATGAGAATGCTAGAAATAAGTTTTAATTTTGCAGTGATTTCATTTATACCGGAGTCATTAAAGTATGCAGAAAAGGAGATCCAAGAGTTTATCACACCCTATATTAATCCTTTTTCTACTGTTGTAACAAAATACCTGAGGATGGGTATGGTGTAAAGAAAGACATATTCGGTTTACAGTTTTGGAAACTGAAAGTTCAAACAATATAATCACCATGTCTGGTGAAGAACTAATAGACAGCATGAGAGGGCAGGAGTGAATGCAAGAGGGATCCAGAAAAACAAGGGAGAGGTGGTTTTGCTCTTTATATAACAACTATCTTGTGAAAACTAAGTAAGGTCTCACAAGAAGAATTACTTTACTCTTACCTTTCTTTTCTTTTCTTTTTTTTTAAAGAGAGAGGGACAGTGAGAAAGAAACAATTTTTCATTTAGTTTTTCATGTGGCCTTCGTTGCTCTGAGATTTCGTTGTGTACATGGTGCTGGGGTTTGAACTTGCGAACTCGCAAGTTCAGTAACCAGGCAAGCGCAGTAACCACCGAGCCACCGCTCTAGCCCCCTAATCTTACCTTTCAATTGCAGCATCCCAATGACCTCAGGATTTCTCACCCACCTCTTAAATCCCACCACCTCACATGTCCACACTAGGGACTAAACTTCCAACCCATGGGCACATTGCCTTGAAATCATAGCAAACCCCATCACTTATTTCCTAATATAAAAAAAATCAGTTCCATAGAAACACACAAGTAAATATTAATGGTTATAATGCAGTGTGATCAGTGTCATTGAGGGAATCTACAGAAGATGAGAAGGGAGCATTGAATAGGGACATTGAGTGGGGCCTGGAGGTACCTGATTGTATTATTCAGAGCTCTCCAGAGAAACAGAACAAACTGAGTGAACTTGCTCTGTGTGTGTGTGTGTGTGTATTTGTGTATTTGTGTATGTGTGTATGCATACTTGTGTGTATATCTGAGACAGAGAAGGAGATGGGGAGAAAGAGACTGCGAGAACTTAAATCATGAAGACTAAGTTTGTCTAAAATCTGCAGGATACGCTGGCAGGCTAGAGACTTTGGGAATAAGCATATTCAAATCCAGATGTGTGTTGTCAAAATTCCTTCTTGTACAGAGGATGGCAGTGTTTGTTCTATTAAGGCCTTCAACTAATTGCATGATGTCCACCCACATTATGGAGAGAAGACTGCTTTACTCAAAGGTTACTGATTTAAATGATAGTTTCACTCAAAATATACCATCATAGAAGACATTCAGAATAGCGTTTGATTGAATACCTCAATATCATGTCCCAGCTAGGATGACATATCAAATTATCCTTCCAATCAAGGGAAGAAAGTAGTCCGAGAAACCCCATACTGCTGTCTCATGAACCCACGTTTCCTATGCAGGGACCTGGGGCGTTTGCTAATTTCAACCACACACTGTACCCTGATTTTTTTTCTCTCCTGTTTTTCCCTGCATATTGGTATCAGCCCCAAGAACTTTTCCATTTCCTGATGGCATCTTACCTATCCTGCAATCCACCTTATGGTCATTTTTTATCCAGCAAAGAAACAATTCTTAGTCCCCTCTGGATTCATGGTGGTCTCAAATGTATCCTTTCCTCGTCCAACTGGATTGATACAGCCCAGCATAATCACAAACTTCTCTATCATTTTCTGAAATGGCCTGAATCAGTACAGACTTATATCATCAGATAGTGGCATGGAGCTAGTTATCGTTCTTGACAAAATGTAACATGTTATATGTTGCAATTTCTCTTGTCTACTTGTTTCTAAGTTCAATTTTTAAATTGAGTGACTCTATCAACTCCTGGGGTTGGTGTGCTTTCTATATCCTATTCCTTGCCTGTGTTATTTTTATCTTACACTTATCCCATTTTAACTTAGAAAGGGAGGTCTTTTCTGGCTTAGGTTGAAATTTATTGGACAAGTCTGTACTTCTTTTATTTGCAGTTTATAAATTACACTTGTGGCCCCTTTCCTCAACACCAGCCTTGATCTTTGATGAATTTTAACCATTTTGCATGACATCTTGGACAATCCTTTAAGCACATTATAAGGTATATTTCTTTGACCCAGCAGATCCAGCATCTATTCATCTCCAGCTTTTTCTGTGTCAGGGAAGGCTGAATAAAAGCATTCTATCAACAAATGTTCTTGTCTTGTGGATTCTAGTTGGGTCTTTTCAATGGGGAGCAGAGGAAAAGTGAGTGGGAAGAGCAAGGGGACATTTAGATCAGAGTGGTCACTTCCCCCGAGCTGGCTGCTTCCCAACAGGAGTTTTATAGATCTCCCATGGAACAGCTTTTTCATATGTGCCCTCTTTGCCAATCACATAGCATTCCTTCTTCTCAAAGCATCGTGCTGGGAACAGGCCATGTGTCACTTTTAAAGCCCTGGGAGATGTTCCCACAACCATAACTTCCTTTTCTGTGCTCAATTCTTTGTAAACAGTCCCTTGTTTGAGCTAACAATTAGGTGAATCCACCGTCCTCAGATGGGAATGCAAAGGTGAGTGCTAAAGTCCATGCGTGGTGTAAAGAGAACATTTTGTTGAGGTTGTGGTTCATCTTTTCCTCAGGGCCAGCTAAGTAGTCTGCCATGCTTAGCAACCATCTTTCGTAAGACCTTTTCTCCTTTTCCAGTCTTCTGGAACTGGGAAAGCAGATTTCTTGCTGGAAAACTCTAGTCCGGCTTCTGCATCTTCAATTGCTTGGTCAAGTCACTTTGATCCTTTATTACCTGATCATTCACAAGATTTCAGTGACTCAGCACAGGGGCTTAGTGGTCCCCACAAATGCGCAGACCACAGGGACACTGGCACTTGTTCCTGCCATTCATTCTTTTTTCCCTGAAATGCATTTTTTTTTCATTGCTTCTCTTGCTCAGTCCCTATTCCCATCCAGGGTCCAATAACCCTTCCACAGCATAGCAGGCTGGGCTATATATAGGCCCTTCCTGTGGGTTCCCAACACACACTACGTATAATCTGTCACTGTCTTTATATTATATTTTAATTGTTGCTGTATCTTCTCCATTACTAGTCTTTGAAAAATGAAGAGATATAGTCATGGACTAAATTTTGTCTGCCCAAATTATACATTGAATTCCTAGCCAGGGGACTAAAAATGTGGCCTATTCGAAAATAGATTCTTTACAGATATAATCAAGTTAAGATGATATCATACTCTATTAGAGTGGACTCAATCAAATATGAAGGTTGCTACTGACAGAAAGAAAAGAAACAGACATGCAGACAGAACAAGAGAGAAAACCAGGTGACAATGTCATATGGAGGCACCATGACTGTATCTGGGAGGCAGAGATTTAAATTCTGGTTCTGCTAGCTAAGGGATGACAGAGTTGGGGCAGACCCTCCACTCCCAGAAATGAGGAGGAGGTGAGGAAGAATTCACCCTGCAGGCTCCAAAGGGAGTGTGGTCCTACCAACACCTTCACCTTGATTTTCTAGTTTTTAGAACTGTGAGATAATATACTTCAGATTTTTTACCCCACTCAGTTTGTAGTTCTGTTACAGCAGCCCTAGCAAACAGAAGCAGATACACTTCACATATGAGGCACCTTGCATAGGGTGCAACGTGCAAATTTATTTTGAGCTGAACTGAATTGAAAAATAATTTATAAATAATGTTGAAGTAGGTCATGTGATTATTCCTGCAACAACTTTCCTCTTTATCTTCCTCTTTCACCACTTCACAAAGTCCTCCATCTGAAAACTGGGCTTCCTCCATCTCTCATGCACTAGAACATGAAGCAACTTAGAACATGGTTCCAGGTATGGCAGACTATCAAAAGTTTGCAGAGGTCTAACTTAAGTCCATTAAGTTGCTCCAGTAACTAGGCTATTTTCCCCATGCAGAGATCATGCCATTTTACATAAGAAGTCGCAGTTGCTGTTGGAGCATTTGAGCATCTCGTCTCCCTAAGATTGCCCTGAGTATCATTGAGATGCACGGATTGCAATCTCTCAGCACAGGTTAGGTACCACCTTGCCTAAAGTAATAAGGAACTAACATTCCCTAGGGTGAATTATAAAAGGAAAAGTAGGATTGAGGATTCAAATTTGTTTTCTACACTGAAAGCTGCCCATCTTCAACCTAATGAAATCTATTTGCAAGTATCTGTAGACTTCTTAAGAGAAATTTCCAAAGAGGATCTCAGAGATTTCTAAATGAGAAAGGGCTGTAAGATCACCAAGGCCCCAGACCTGTCTTTTGGAAATGTGGAACCAGACCATAACTACTCTTCTGAATGGCATAGAAAAGAGAACCCAGGTTTCCTGTGCCCAGCAGTGTCTACGGTCTTTATGTTATTAAAACTGAGGGAGATCCTAAATAAGCCCTCTAGAGTTAATGCATTGCACTTGATTTTAGTTGATTTTTAAAAATCGCCAGTTTTAGGGGTGATGTAGCTAAACAATATATTATTAGGCCACATTAGCTTTGCTACATATCATACCTCTGACATGTGGATTGTGGTAGTAACGGTTGCCTAGGTTGTTTTCCAGGAACCCGGAGGCCCCTTTTGTCTAACTCCAACTGGTCAAAACCACCTGCTCTGCATGTGGGCTTGGGCAAATGTCTACTGGGTGACTTTTGACTTCAGAAAGTCTAAACTCCACGGTCATCAGAACATGCTCATACCACCATTTTCTGAACATGCATCCTATGAAGAGCCATGAAATTTGATTATGCATGAGCAGACTACTGATTACTTTATCTTTCCTAACCTCCAATCCCTTTCCTCCATGCCTTGAACCACCCAGCTTCATTATCCTATAATTAACTCCAAGCCTTTATCTCATCGAGATGGATCTGAGACTTTATCAAACACCTCATGAATAAACTGTCTTTGGCAAAACTCATTATTTCAGTGAATGTCACCCTGCAAGAGGTGCCAGACAGACCTGGCTGAGTAACATTATAACTCTAGTTGCTACCAAAAGTGCAGAGAAGAGCAGTTTCATGTTTTCAGAAATCACTAAAGATGGAATGATCTGTCTTCTATTTCTTCTCTCTCTTCTCCTTCCCCATCTTCCTTACTCCTACACTCTCTTTCCTACACCAGTTTAGCACGCTTTTCATAGCGTCAAAAATCACTCACATTTAACAGCATTGAAGTTTTAAAATTTCCAAAAATAATGATGCACATTTAATCATCATTACATTTGTGTTAGAAAATACTTTGCCAAATAAATTTGATAATTCCATCTAAACGCAGCTTTGCTTTTTATTTCTATACATATTTTGGGAAATATTTAAACCTAAATATATTGCAACTTCATATGACCAAAATTATCATTAACAAAAGAAATGCCCATTCATGCCCACCACAGCTCTCAGCTTTGGATACTACTCAACCCCTGATCCTTCGGGATCATAAACAGCAAGATTTATGTATCAGAACATGTTCTCCTTTAGCCATGATTAGACAACTATCTATCATAAACCCTAAGAGAAGACTTTTGCAAGGAGAACTACAAAGTTCCATGTATTGAGATCTAAAAATCTATCATACCTTTTAGGACCTTATACTTACAGTATTTTGAAAATAGTTAAAATATTTAAGCAATTTTAACATACGTATTTTAATTTTAAAAGATATTTTAATAGCATGGGAAAAGTCTACACTTGGACATAAAGAAACTTCAAGTTTTATATAAATATATATGTGTGTATATATAACATGTACATTCACAAAACACATATCATTTTTATTCATAGAAAAAGTCCCCCTCCTAAATTATACTAATATAATAACAGTGGCAATGTATCTATTAGGGATTATAGGAGGTTTTAACATTTCTCCATATTTTCCTTTTACTCCCAAATTTCCTACAATTAATACTTACTGATTAATTTTTTAAAAAGTTTTAAATATACCACTTCAATTGAAGCATATGCAATGTGAAGTATACAATTAATGTTTCACTGAAATGGATTATTACTGAATTGTAATCCTTTATTTCCTATATCATTTTCTAAAGCATGTCATGAAATTCTCATATTTTCTGTCATTCCATGTAAAATGGAAATTTATATATGATTCAGACCTCTTTCTGAGGATTAATAGAAAATATTTATAAAGTCCCAGTTCTCAAGGGTGGTCCATGCTTAGCAGTTGATGGTCATTACCAACACTCCTGTTATTACCTGTCACACTTAGTCGGAGGGATTTATATCCTTTTCCTAATTCTGAGACCAAATCACTTTATTGGTAAAGACAATTTGCATTGGAATCACTTGGAAAACTTAGGCTAAATGCACATACTGAATTAGGATTTCTGAGGCTGGGAAGTCTGAAGTTTTAGTAAGAATCCATATATTTCAAAAATAACCTCCATTCACTGAGAAGTCTGGACATTTACCAGGTGGTTTTACATAAGAGTTTACCACAACCATGAAAGAAAGCAATAGTACAATTTCTAATTGCGTTTCAGGGGTACTAAAATGGAGCTAAAACATATCCATTTCAGAAAGCTTAAGTACTGTGGAAATGCAGTGAAACTAAATCTATTTCCAGGTCTCCAACATTTTCCACCTTTGTAGTATGCAGTTGCTTAAATTGCTAAGTATCCTTACTCGTCATTTCTTGCAATGGTTTGCTTTCATTTCTGCCTGTGGAATTGCATGCAAATGTTCCCAGTTATTACAGCTGATGAACAATAGCCACTGTGTCTGATTTCTCTGCATATCCTCAGTGTCCCGAACAGTGTGTGGCTACAGAAAGAGCTGGATACATGTGCTTCTCTTGTTGCAGAGAAGCCCAGGGCATGAGATTCAGTGGGACTTAAGAGGCTGCTACTACTCTCCTGCTTCATTACACAGTGCAGCTGGCATCTCTAAAGACAAGTACTTAAAAGGGACAAATAAAAACTGTGTGTGTGTGCCAATTAAGGACACTCAAAATGGTACGAATGTTCCTGTAGTTGAATGTTCGATAACTATTACATTGAGGTTTGGCACTGTGGAATTAAACTTGGAGTAAATTAGTGATCAGATGCCATTTCTAAAGCCATACAATAATTCCCATTTTCTCCATCCTTCTGTGATTTAGAAAGAAGTTACAAGATATCACGAAATTGCCAGGAAAAACAAAAACAGCTCACCATTATTTAGGTGTCTAAGGGATAACCAACCTGGCTCACTCCACCAGTATACACACGTGCGTGCGCGTGCACACACACACACACACACACACACCACACACGGTTGCATTTGATTCTTACAACTCTAGCGGGTGGGATCTATCATTCCCATCTTGATGATGAACAACTGAAGCTCAGAGAGACTATTAAGACTCACCCAGACGCACAGTCCTCAGGGCCAGATATGACTGAAACTTTCCTAGTAACTGAATCAGGGCTTCCCACTGATTTTTAAGATTTGTTTTTTGTTTGTTTTCTTTCTCTTTCTGTTTTCAAGTTTTAAGAGAGAAAATGTCCTTGGCAAGCTTGACAGAAAACATTTGATAATTAATTCTCGCTTCAGTGAAACATCATCAAGACCATTAACAGATTTTCTTCTCTTTTCTGAAAATAACCTAAGCTGATAATTCCTATCATTTATCAAAACAGGATTCTCCCCACAAAAGTTGGTCCTTTATGCTTCTATTCACTCAGGATGCCCCTTCCAGCAATTTCCCTTTGCTTCCCACAATTTCCCTTTGCTTCCCACCATCCAGTGGCTAGATTATGCATTAGTGGGAATTCTGTACTCTTACCAGTAATGTTGCAGTATACTTGGAGAGGTCCCAGGGGCCCACTGCCATCCGAATCGATGTTGAAGTATCCAGCCATGTGCCCTTGGTGCCTGTAAACCTCACAGGATTTCTCGTAGATGGCTGAAAAGACAGAAAATGCAGCAGACAGGAAACTTTGCTTGGCTATGCATTTCCCTCTGCAGGCATCAGTACCTCCTGTTACATTTACTTTGCAAACTTACTGCTTTCTGCTTTGATAGCCTCAGCTAGCCCTCCATGCCTCTGCAAACACTTGATAGAGTCCCATCCTCCATTTGTCTTAACTCATATGTTCTTTTATTCTTCTAAATTCAGGTCACGAGATGCACCCCTCCCTCAGTCTCCCCTCACCTCTTATATACTCCTCCTCTTTGCTGATTTATATATTCTTCCCTCAAACCCCCACAGCATATTCTGTCTTCTGCTATTACAGAATCTGTCAAAGTAGTGGTCATGTGTTATTTTACACTGTATCCCAGCATCATATGGTAAGGATTCAACAAATGTTCAATTAGTTAATTAGAGGAAAATAAATGTATATATGTAGTCATGCATCTTTACTAATGAAGTATAAGGATACAGTCTTATTTCTACATATCCAAAGTTGGGCACTGTGATTGACTAAGTAGTTGAAAAATGAAGTTAAATCTACTTTGACTGAACTGGCATTTACTAACTTCCTGACACATGTCAATTGATGTGCCTACAACCAGAGGAAAAA
Organism: Aplodontia rufa; assembly: GCA_004027875.1. Classification (NCBI taxonomy): domain Eukaryota; kingdom Metazoa; phylum Chordata; class Mammalia; order Rodentia; family Aplodontiidae; genus Aplodontia; species Aplodontia rufa. The sequence goes on from PVKS010016224.1 coordinate 23,455, forward strand.
AACCATGGGTTAGACCATCAGTCTGGGCCCTAGAAAACTTAATGCCTTGTTTGCAGATACAGAAGTTTTCAGTGCTCAGATAAGGATAGGCACAGGTGTCCCAAAATAGAAACTTTGATCTATCGGTTTGAGAAGCATGAATTTCATTAAACCATGTGCATGAATTTGGAGACATATAAAGGAAACATCATCTGGTTGCCTCATGCATGAGAATAAAAAACGGCTTCTGATGGCTTCAGACAAAACATGGCGATTCAGAGCAGTAGGTACGCATCCAACCATGTCACCAATCCATACTTAAAACACTTCAGTGGCTCCTAACCACCTTCAAGATAAAGTACAAATTCCTCACCATACCTAGTTCCTGCCCCTTGTGACTAATGCCCCATCCCAGGAATATGAAACTGCAGTTTGTCATGATCAAGTGTGAGGGGTGTCTCAAATAATTCATTACCAGTAAAGTTCTAAAGCCTGAGAGGGTTTGACTTTTTATAAATTAGAGTGAATTCAAGGTTATACTTGTATTCATGGAACTTTCTCTTGCATGCCCACACTTTCTAAAGCAGGAGGTAAATGAAAGTGTCATGATTTGAATCCTACTTGGTGAGCATAATATATGCCTCATGTATATTTGCTAAAACCTGATGATGCACATGGGTGTGTGCCACACATGTGAAAGTCAATTTTATGTATGTGATACCTCTCCAAACACCTCCACACTGCCACAATGACAACCACATGCAAGTAGGGACTCTGGTCCCACAAAAGGTAAATGCCACCCAGGCAGCATGTGGGTGGTTGCATAATGGTTAGGACCATGAATTTTAGAATCAACTGGCTAATTTTGCAATGTGAACTACTTCCTATTATTGATAACTTGAACAAACTGCTTCACCTGAGCTGGGCAACTTCTAATGTGACTCCTGTGATGGATGCTTCCTAGTATTAACATCCTGTTCAAAAATCCATCTTTTCCCCCTGAATGAGCTGAACTTATTGACTTGTTCTGCTGTATAGAATAAGACAGAAGTGACAGATGTCATTTCCAAGAATAGATTATAAAAAGACAGTGGCCGCCATCTTGGATGCTCCTGTATCACTTCTTGTGGTAGAGGCCAACAGCCTTATGACAGGGAGCCCTGTGAAATGGACCACATGAGTAAGCTTGGAAGCTTCTGAAGCATAGTGAGAGAGTGAGCACCAAAACTGATCCCCAGAGTTAAAGCTTGAAATGATGGCAGCCTCTGCCAACTTCTTTACTGTAGTTGCATGAAAGACAGCCAGAACCATCTGCTAAGCTGCTCACAAGCTATGAGATGATAACATGCTGTTTCCACAAGTTAAGTTCTGCAATAATTCATTACAAGAGATAGCTAATCAACTATCATTGCATTAATTTTCTCATCCAGCTGTTTATCTAAAAAGAGTTTTCTTTGCACAGATCTAGTAAAATTTCAAAATGATAATCCACATGTAAGGCATAGAAATTACTTGATTAATATGAAATATAATTAATATTTTCCTTATTTCGTGTTACTGCTTCTTCTTTTCATCAGTTCTTTACCTATATTTTTTTCAGTTTCATTTTCATTGCTATGAAAAACCAATAGCCCCTGCCTGCCTTCTTCAAAGAGATGATGACTTTAACATGTTAGTTTATTCTTTTAGTGATAGCATGGCTATCTCTGTCTGTCTTCATTGTTTCACTTTTTACAAAATTCACTTACTTCCAAAAATGCGGAAGATGAGGACTTAACCCTTTTTTAACTCCTCTCAAGAGCAAAATATAAATAACTTTCTTTTCCTACATCTTTCCAATGGAGGCACATTTTTTTGGTAATGGAGGCATACTGTAATTATAGTTAGATCAATGGTGACCATTTATAGACATGTGACAATGCTAACGCTATTCACAAATTAGCCATATTTTAAAGTGATTATTTTTCCATTCCTGGAGAAAATTTATTTTTCCTTCAAATTAATAATTATTATATGTTCTCATTTTCATGTTTTTTATGTTTTACTTTTTCTCCTGTCCACTTATATTTAAAATACTAATAAATATTAGTATACTAATATAATAATCATAAATATCACTAATTTAAATCTAAAAATTTTTAATGGTAATGTAATAGAAACAACAAAAAGCTAGTGTTTCCTGTTTTTTTCATATTTTTAACTTTGAAATCATTGAAATACTTCAAATTGAAAATAAAACTATAAGGAGCAGAAGGAAAAAATAGTAGTGCCCTCTTAATCACTGAAAGAAAATGAAAACAAATTAACCAGAAATTCTTTCAAGTCATGTTGAGATTTAGTATTTTCTTAACTTTTTTTAATCATGGTAATGTTCAGATACTTGTGAAGACCATGGAGACCATTGTTATTCGACTTATATTCTGTCATTTATATTCTCATGTTTCGTTTACCTGTATTACATAAAAACAAAAGCATATACAAAATAAATCACTCCACATTTCATTTAAAATAACCAATTCTGTGGGTCAGCCATTTAGTCTGGACTTGGCTGAGATGTTCTGGACAGGCTAGATGCCCTGTGAGGGCCACATGCATGTGCAGTCACCTGCAGGGGCAGTGAGCTGCTGGTAGCAAAGTGCAGCATATCAGCTCTTTCCACATGTTATGCAAGTCAGTTTATATAATAAAATACTCCCTTAGCTGCAGGCAGGCAAGTGCTTGTCAGGTCTCTGCATAATGTTGGAAGAGATTCCACCTTCCAAAGCAAGTCACTGAGCCAATCAAAATTCAAAAACACCTGGGCATGGTGGCACATACTGGTAATCCTAGTGGCTCAGGAGGCTGAGGAAGGAGGCTTAGCAAGTTTAAAGCCAGCCTCAGCAATTTAGTGAAGCCCTATGCAACTTAGCAAGACCCTGTCTCAGAATAAAAAAAAGAAAAAGGCTGGGAATGTGGTTCAGTGGCTAAGTTCCCCTGGGTTCCATTCTTGGCACAATAAATAAATAAACAAATACCTAAAGAATAGATCTCAAGGACCAAAAGAAATGCAGCTATAAGATAGGTGTTGACATAGAACACAGAGACTTAAGGACTGAATGTTTTCTCTCATATGTGGAAGCTAGAGCAAATCCTAAGACAGGATGACTGCTAGCTGTGTTTAAGCAATACATTCACCGTAGTTGAAATTTCACATAAGCTGGGGCAACCATAACTATGAAGGTGAGGAGAGAAGGGAGGGAGGCAGAAGGAGGAGTGAGGGTTAAAAGGGGTTATAATACAACTGGGAACACTCAACTCCTACGAGAAGCCTAACTATACTTAGACAGACAGAAAAACTCAGAAATTTCAAAATTAATACACATGTATATGCTCATTTTCAATTATAGTATGGGAATATTACAGAGGAGACATGAGATTGGGAAATTGATGAAGGGGATAGATCCTGGACTAGTATAATCCTTAACTTACTATGTATGGCAGTATCCATGGATGCATGAATATGTAACAATGATTCCCTCCAATATGTAAGACTACGTAGAACAAAACAAAACAAAACAAAAAACAAAAAACAAGAAAAGATAGATGTTGACCTCATCTTTGGTTGACTTCCTGAAGTGGCATGATTTCAGCATAAAAGAAATGCTTATTTTGCTAAGCCATTGGTATTTCCATGTCTTTTATTATATTAGTGAGGTTAACATTCATAATACACTTATTCCTTAAACTTTGGCTTAGTTACCAGGTGATCTCTAAGGACAATGCCTATTATTTCTACACACAGCCACTATACATAATCTCATAAAATAACAATACTTTATCCAAAGGCAGCCAGGTAGCAGGGAAGTGATTACTCTAATTCTATCGCTGTGCTATGCTTTGGGTCTAGAATATACCTCAAAGGCCTATGGCATCTTTGTCTTCAGGATTGAGAGGTGGTAGAAACTTTTGGGAGGTAGGGCCTGGTGAGAGGTCTTTAGGTTATTGGGGACATGTCCTAAAAGAAAACTGGGGGACTCTAGCTACTTTCTTCTCTCCTTTTCTTCATGGCCATGAAGAGAGCAATTTTATTCCTCCATGAGCTCCTGCCATGAAATGCTGCTTAGCTACAGTAACAAAGAAAGGAATCAACCAATTGTGGACTGAAAACTCCAAAATTATAAACCAAAATAAATCTTCTGTTTTTATAAGTTCATTATCTCAGATTCTTTTATAGTGACAGAAAACTGACTAATACCACTTCCTGATTTGTTTGTGGGAACACTTTATAAATCTCAAATGTCACTCATCTCTGATTTGATTTCCCTTAACAATAAGATTATTTGGGAAAACCAAGATAAATGTCAGTTGTTTTCCTTTAATTCATCAGTTTCAAAACCCTGAAGTGTTTACTTAGCATTTTATAAATGTAATCAAGGAGAATATTTTTAGAGTTACTATAAACTTAAATTCTTAAGCATATTTGAAATTTAAGCAGTAATTTGACAAGTAGGAAAAAGTAAGGTGTATTCTATGAGGAAAATAAAACAAAAACAAACCTAATAAAAATCTTGAAATACATTGAGCAAATTTATTTATAAATAACATTGTTGTTTTATTATGAAACTATTATAAACAAGAAAAAACTAATAACTCTTATTGTCAATAAAACTAATTTTTTGCTATATCTGATAAAATCTAAAGTACAAAAATTATACAAAATTCTAAATCCTAATTTGAGTTTGTGATGTTAGCATGAACTCACTGTTTAATCTTTTAGTGATATAACTTTTTTCATATTTGATCACAGAGAATGCTATAAGCAATCTACTAAACAATGGTCTCTAAAGAAGAACAAGGGTTTTAATGACTTCATATTTGGAGCAGGAAAAGGTTGGAACAACTTATTCTACCTAAGTAAAAAAAAAAACTGCAAAAAATTGAATTCACATCAAAACAATGGAGAAACCAATTTGATAAAAGAGTTGGGCATCAAAAATAGTAGTCACTGTGAGTTAAACATACGTATTTACTAGTATCTCTCTCATATATCTACGGAAGTGCATTGGTTACCGCTCACAGTTGCTAGCAAATGAACTCTTGTTACAAAAGTTAGAAAGCATACAGATCATATTATGTTTTTCTTACATTAATTGTGCTTGACAGGAACCTAACAGTTCAGGAAAATGATCTTTGGAGAATAATCAATTCTAGAACGTGCAAAAGGAATACAGTAGCCTCCATTTTCTGCAGAGGATATGTCCCAAGACTCCCAAAAGTATTTTGAAACAATGAATAATCCTGAAACCTGCATATACCATGTCTTTGATTCATATGTATCTGTGATGATGTTTGATTTTCAAATTAGTCAAAATTAAGGATAAAATTAGTCAAAATAATAATAAAACAGAATTATAGAATCATGATAATATATTGTAGTAAAACTTATGAAGTGTGATTTTTCTCAAAGTATCTCATTGTACTATCTGCATTTTTGGTCACTGGTTGACTACCAAGGAAGTTACTTGGTTGACTACCAAAATGAAATCCAAGGTAAGTGGGACTACAGTAATACAATTTAAAAATCACCTTTTAAAAATGGATATTGGAACAAAAAGTTAATGATAATCAAGGACTGCTAAAATCATTAAGAAGTTAATAAAGGATGTTTTAGTGCAATGATTCAGTTAGCAACATTCAAAACTCATAGGTCCGTCTTAACATCTCTAAAAGTGAATACAAAGCCCCAACTAAAACACACCCTTGACCAAAATTGAAGCTGAGTCTAGCCAGGCTCTAAAATCTAAACCCATTTACAGGAAGAAGTAAAGAAACACACTTATATATGCTACAAAAAATGCAATAGGTTAATCCAGAATATGGAATGTTTGACTCAGTGTCTTCAAGAAATAAAAAGCTTAAAAAGGATGGGAATACAGAAAACACAGGAAAAAAAACCTTATGGGTGGACCATATTTGGATCCAGAGTCAAACACACCAAGAAGGAAGGAAGAAACGGGGAAGGAAGGAAGGAGATTGAGAATTAAAGACAACAAAGAAATTAAAATGATATAATTTAGAAAATAGTTTTAATTTTGGTTGGGCATAAAAATGGTGATGTGGTTATGCTTTAAATTTCTCCTGTGTTAAAGTATTATTCACTATAAATAGTGTATTTGAAATGAAATGGTATGCCCACTGTTTTTTAAACATACCACCAAGAAAAGAAAAAAATAAGGTAAAATGATAGAAACAAAAATGCAGAGCATTGAAAACTCTTAACACTGGGTGGAGGGAATATGAGGGAGAAAACACTGTTCTTTTTGTCTGTTTAAAACTGTCTTAACTAATACTTCATTTAATATTTAGGCATTTTAGTTATTCTTTGGATTTCAAATTAAAAAAAAAAATATCTTCTGGATTCTTCAGCTCTGCTTCAATATTGCCTGGTGTGACATCAGCCTAATCACAGGTACTTCCCTGGGACGTACCTCACTGTCATGCACGGCATTTTCTCTTGAAATTGACTCTTTTTTCATTCAATATAATTCCTTTGAGATACATTCCAATTGTTTGGTATATCAAACAATTGATATTATTCCTGTTGAATTGCTGAGTATTATTCCATGCTATGGATATATTACAGTTTGTTTAGCCATTAGCCTATTTAAGAACACTTGGGTTATATTCAGTATTTGCCTATTTCAGTTTGCTGCATTTTCAAGTTTAGAGTGCTTTTCCCTTTGAATATTCTTTTCTTAATAGCATGCGATTCTTCAATGATTGATGCAATATTTCCTTAATGTCTCTGAGAATGGTAATATATAATAGTTTCTTTGACATTTTCTTCTCTGTGTGCATTCTATTTCTCCAACCTGTTTCCGTTTGCTTACCTGCTTTGTTTTGTGTTGTGTTTTGCTCTCTGTCTTATATTTTATGTGTTACTCTCTTGAAACGCCATATTGTCGTTTCTACTTTTCTCATATTTAGCGTTGGTTCCTAAAACACCAGTTGTTAACTCGAATCAAATGTCTGTGGTTTGCCCTCTCAGGACTTTAGTTTAGGTTTATCTGAGTGGATGAATTCATGGAAATTCCACGTTAATGTCTTCAGTCTTCTATTTCAGCCATGTTAGAGTCTAACATTTAAAGGATGCATATTTGGTTGCTGGATAACTGGAGTTGAAGGGAGAAGACTGGGAGGTTTTAGCATTTTGCACATAAAGGTTTTCATATTGTCCACATGTTTCAATAGGGTAGTCTCCTTCAAGCAAACATGCTTTCTTCCATTTTCAGAGACTGTTTTTTTCCCCAAAAAAGAAAAATCTCCAGGCTCTCTCTCTGTGATGAAGGTGGTCTCCAAGTGTCCCGAGTTGCTGAAGAACGACTGGTAATCTACCTATCTGTTAAACAAACTTAAATGACTCTTTCTATTCTAAAATCTCACCATTACCTCCACATTCAGAAGTAGCTGGTATATCCAGATCCTGTGCCTTTGGGGAGTTATGCAATGTAATTTGTTTCTTCAATTGCACTACTGTAAATTAGGATTAAACTTTTTAGATCACTTGATTTGATACTATGCATCTACTCACTTCCCAGTCTTCAGTATTTTCTTGCTTTTATTTGCTCTGTCTTTTTCTTCTGTTTTGTGTTGTGTATGTGTGTTTCTATGTGCATGTTTGTCTTCTTTTGACACTGCATGTTTATATTATTGTGGGGGCTTGAATTGTGCCAACTTAAACCAAGCTTGAGCTACGTTTTCAACATGGCTTCCCCTGAATAAGTTAAGTTTATAGTATGCTCTGAAATGGGGCATTTTACATGTGATTTAAGTAGAGGAAGGGATGCAGCACTTATATGTGTTTTTGCCTGGGAGGTTGGCATGTAGAATGAGTGTTGTGTACATTATTGTCTATCTTCTGATACATGTTTTTTAGTATCGTGCAAGCCAATAAGTGGCTCCTCCAGATGGGCTAGCTTCTTTGTTACTCACCCTACCTCCTGGACAAATGCATTTCAAAAATGCTTTTGAACACCCCATCACTAAATTTTCAGATTTGGATGTTATAATGGGTAAGGTTCCTCTGTGATCAACTAGCAGAGCCATTGAAAATCATTCACTATTAGTTATATGTAACTTTATAAGGAACTGGACGTAAATAGCCACAATCAATCCACCAGGAACTACAGCACGCTCTTTTGCTTATGGAATTGTTCTTTCTACACTACTTGCCTAACACATCATTACCAAAATGTTTATGAAAATTTAGTACGTGCGAAAATAAAAATGTAGTATGAGGTAACAACTCAAATTAGTAGAAAAACAATCTAATTTCTTAGTATGTGATATTGAGAATTATTAATTGGGAAGCCACATAGGAAAAAAGAACATTGAGAGGCTAGAGTGGTGGCTTGATGGCTATAGCGCTTGCCTGGCAAATGTGAGGATGTGGTTTTGAACCCCAGCACCACCCACGCAACAAAATATTGGAGCAACGAAAGACACATGAAAAACTAGATAAAACTGATTCTTTCTCTTTCACTGTCCCTCTCTCTTAAAAAAAATAGACTCAATACTGCAGATCAGGATCAAATTACAAATAAATCAAGATTTAAACATTAAAAACTAAAATACATGCTGTACGAAAGGAAAGTTAGGCTGGATTTCTTTATAAAGTAGAAATTTCAAAAAATTTTATTAATAATAATTCAAAATCCATAAGTGATAAAAGAAAATATGGATTAACATGCTTACATTAAAAAATGAAAAAATAACTTTAAAAAACCAATAGGATATATATCTCAAACAAAATAAAATGACAGGTGGACAATATGGGAAACTGCAATTTATATCACTGAGTAGGCATTCACTATGTGGATATAGAATTTTGGGTCTTACACACAATAGGCAAGTGCTCAAATACTGAGCTACATTGACCATCCCTACTATGTGGATATAGGATGGATCTTTTTCAGCAAAGAAGAACACCAGCTCAAAAAAAAAAATGCAGAACGATGAAATACTGTGTGATATGTTCTTTAAGACTTAATACCAGTGTTCCTTCCTCCATGAGGCCATTCTGCATTCTTGGTCTAAGTTACTCCTGTCTGTCACCATACTATGTATAGTAATCCTTGTGAATTCACTTTTTGGTCTTATCTGTCAGATGAAAGATTCCTAGAGCACAGAATTTTGTTTTGTTTTGTTTTTTTTTTTTTTAAATAAAAAAGGAGACATTTGGGGCTGGAGCAGTTGTTCAGTGGTTACAGAGCTTGCCTGGCATGTGCAAGGACACGGGTTCTAACCCCAGCACCATATAGACACAACTAAGTGTCAGAGCAACGAAGGCCATATGAAAAATTAAATAAAATTGATTCTCCATTTTTTTCTCTCTCTCACTGTCCATCTCTCTTTCTCTCTCTTTTTTATTTATTTATTTTTTTTTGTTAAATATGGTCTTACATTTTAGGAGGGAAGGAATCATTATCAAACAATCAAGAACAAATGTAAAATGAAAGAAAAAAGTCCCTTTCTCTTTTAAAAGAAAAAAATAAAAAAGGGACAAAGGGAGACATTTAAAGAATATTAGTTGAATATTTCCATTATAGCTAAAAACTGAATTGAGCAAAACTAAAAGGTTTTGTGTCAATGTCTTCTTTCTCTGCAATACCTAGTAAAGCTCAAATCAAATAAATTTCCATCAATTATACTTGAAATGATCTGTTGTGTCTTCTACCAGTTCTCAGCACTGGAGGATGTCTACAGGAGAACTATCACATTTTCTATAGAAAAGATGTTAGAATGAAGGAAATATGAAATCAACTTTTGACTGCCAAGATTTGTCTCCATTAGAAACAGCAACCAGGAAACCTATTGTTACCTTTGAAGGTCTAATACTAGGAGTACACACACGTGTTCTTCAGTGAAAGAGCAAGAGTGGATATACCAAGACTCTTCAGAATAGATTCTTATATTAATGGGAACAGGCATTTAATGTTGCTGGACAGAGCAGATGGATCAGTGTTTTCATATTTGAGGAAAATAGTCTGAATATAGTTCTGGCAGCTAATTTATTGCCTAAGTTAACAATTTGAAATGTCCTTGTGATGCTCACTCTCATTAAAGATAATGATAGTATTCGGACAGCAAAATAGTTTTATTTAGACCTCACCTTTTCAAGTACCAAGGTCAGAACTGTAGCTTTTCTGCTATGCCATTTATATTCTTATTGTAAAACTATGGAAACAGACAAAAACTTAACTCAGTACATATTTTTAAGGCCTTAAAAATGTTTCAGCCCTATTTCTTCCCTTTCTCCCTGTGTCCTCTGTAATATAATATTTGCACATGATTGAAATTAGTTACAGATCTAGATACACAGCCTACAGACATAAATAAGATCAAATTAATTCTAGTAATTAAGTAAATGCTTGTGAAGCATTTTGCATTTAGCAGCCATTTATTTAATTAAGTTTATCAAACCCCTTGTGCAGTAGGTTTGCGGGATTTTGCCTTGGCCTTGTTTCAGTGAAGAATGGGAAAAAATATGTTAAAACTAATGGGATTGCTGATATTAGTTCAAAAATTGTGTCAGGGGATTAAATTAGAAAGCAGATCTCTTGAAGTCCCAGGCTGCACATAGCAGGCCAAGGCTGAAAATAGACAGAGGTTCTGAAACAGTTTCATTACTCAAAAGGAGGTTAGTGGAAATGAAGCTAGATTAGTGGCTGCTAGGGGTTAAGAATGGGGAAGAGAGAAGGTAGGTGTTACAAGGATTCTTGTGATGAAACAATTCCATACTTTGATTGTGATGCTGATTACATAAATCTACACACTGACTAAAATTGCACAGAACTAGGACACACACACACACACGCACACACACACCCGAGTGCATATAAAAATGGTGGAATTTGATTAACTTCTATATATAGTGTACTTCTCAATTTCTTTTGAACTAATGTACCACAGATATGCAAAAGGCTATCAGTGGGAGAACTGGGTGAGGGGTTCATAGATCTCCCAGATCTTTTTTGCTTGCAATTTATTGTGAAAAATAAATTCTCAAAGGAGGAGGGGGATGTAACCCAGAAATTTTACTTTCCATATATATTAAAAGAAACAAAACACACATCCATATAAAAAGCTTATTTATGAATGTTCAAAGCAATACTATTCACAAGAGCCAAAATTGGGGGTAAACTCAAAAGCCTATCAACCAATGAATGGATAAACAAAATTAGGTAATTCATACAACTGAATACTAAGCAATGAAAAGGAATGAACTACTGATCCATGTGATCACACGGATAACCTTTGAAAATATTATGTTGATCAAAAGATCACATATTACATGACTCCAAATTAGGAATGTCTATAGAAACAGAAAGTAGATTAGTGTTTACTAGAGGTGGAGTTCTAGTGGAATGGAAAGGAAGCATCAAGAATAAGAAATGAATGAAAAAATATATATGTCTTTGGGAACACTGAAATATCCTAAAACTAGGCAGTGAGGATGATTGCACTGCTGAGTGAGTACACTAAGATGACTGAACTGGAGTGTGGAGGGGTGGACACACCTGTAATCCCACCTATTTGCAGGGCTGAGGTAGAAGGATTGCAACTTCGAGACCAATCTTACAATTTAATTTAGCAAGATTCTGTCTCGAAATAAGAAGAGGGCCAGTGATGATGAAGGTCAATGTCAGTGTGCCACTGAGTTCAATTCCCAGTAGTGCACGTGCACACACATACACACTCACGCACAAACACACGTGCACACACATACACACACACACACACACACACACACACACTGAACCACATATTTTAAATAGGTGAAATTTATGAATCTATGTTATATATAACATATCTCTGGAGAAAAGATAAGGGTATAGTGTACAGGACAGTAGTTTGGTTCACTGGACACCTGGTACCAGAGCCTGACGTCTGTTTCATTTTGACCACAGACTCTGAATAGCAACATGCCAGCCAAATGACCTCCAGTAAATGAGAAAGACAACTCTGCCTTCCTCCAGCTTCACCTCCACCCAAGTCTGCATGTGTATTTCATTTTCTTCTGAGAAACCACAGCATATCTTCCTAAAGATAGAAGGTAGCAACAGTTGCTGAATATTCATGGAGAGCTTTGAGTCTAATGCTCCTTTACACACCATGACTTCCTGCGATGCAGTAAATTAACCCAGGAAACTCTCACAGTGATTATTCCTAATAATGCATTCTATTTAAAATGTAAATGGGGGGGTATATAGCTCATTGGTCCTGTGCTTGCCTAGTATGTGTGAGGTCCTGGGTTCCATTCCCACTAGCACATAAGGAAAAAAAATGCTAACATGCTAATAAAATCTTTTCAATAATCCACATTTGAATTAAGTTTAGCACGTTGGGTGATTAGAGGCAGAGATGTCAGTGGGTTGTGGCACAGGGCAGAGGTTCTCAGAGGGGCATCCGCAGACCGACAGTAATTGCATCGCCCTGAGTTTCCCATACACTGGCAACATCAGAAAACGATCTCAAACCATTTGATCAGAATTGCTGAGGATGGGGCTCTGGAAACTGTTTGACAAGAACTCTAGCTCATTCTTCTGCAAGTTAAAATTTAAAAATCATAATTCCCAAACCCAATGAATAAAATTATAAAATTGCACTGATTTATTGGCCTCAAATATTGAGACTTCTTTTTCATAGTTTCTGTCCCATGTGCTCAACACTCACATATCAACATAACCCCAACTCAAACTAGTAATTTGGACTTGCTCAGAGTGCTTCCTCTCTCTATATTTTTTCCTCTCCTCTTTTATTTTTCCCAGTGATCTTAAATTTCCTTTCGGGGTAACAACCTTCATATAGCTGTGTAAGTCATGATTCCCCAAGTTGCTTATTTAATGACCTTACTCTTGCCTGATTTTTTTACAACTTGAAATATTTCTAGGAAGGATCTTTGCAGGCTGATAACTCTGAATTCAAACACCACTGATGACTTTTAAAGATATGATCTTTAAGGGAACTCTCTAGAAGTGAGAATCGAACGAGATAGACAAGGCGGTGAATGGAACCAGAAAATACCGTCCCCAAATATGTTTTTTTGATAATGTTTCTGAGCCAAAGGCAATTAAGAAGAAAGAGATGCAGAAAAGCTGCACACACACCCATCTCTATCAGAAAGAACAGAACTTCTTTGCTGCAGACAGCTCCATCAGCTACAAACAAACCTCCCTGCATTCATTTCTTTCCCTTTCCTACAAGTTTCCACTCCTGCAGATCTAAAGTATACCTTGTGTTACGACTTCTCCAAACTTTATTTTTCTTTTTGGATGATGCTAGAATCCTAAGTCACTGTCCTGAGTTACTTTTCTTTTTTTTTTCCCTATGTGATGTGCACATCATGTGTTAAGAAATTTTTCTTGTTCATCTATTTTTCATCATAAATGATGAATTTATGAGAGTTGTAGAGATATTATATTTACCTCTTGACATCAGGAAGATTAGAAAAAGGCAGGTACAATCATCCCCCCTTGGGAAGAATGAAGACCTGAGTTAAGAGGAGGTAATCATAGGCCATTTTAAAAACTGGCCTGCCCAAGTGCACCTGTGGGCCCAGCTTCTTGGGAGGCTGGGGCTGAAGGATTGCTTCAGCCCATGAGTTCAAGTCCAGCCTGCACAGCACAGAAAGATCCTATCTTTTAAAAAACAAAATAAAAATTAAATAATACTGAACATTGCACAAGGACATTTATATCCACACTATACTTTGAAGATAAATATTCTATAGATCATCTCGGAATCTATATATCTGAGTATCCCATATGAAAGGAACTGAACATTGGAAAAATATGAAGAAGTATTTATTTCTTCGAAGTGAAAGATGGTTTACAAAGTAATTCAATACCATAGTAATATTGAACCTTAAATGTATCTATTATTGTCATTCAACATGTCATTTCAAATAACACAAAGATTCTGAATAAGTTGAGGCCACTATATAATAGGGAGTCACATAAATGAGAAGGGGAAACCAACTAGAATAAGCAGGTGGCAAAAGAACAGATCACTACCGTATATTACCTATAGTTAAAGACATAATGATAGCAATTACCATTTAGTACAATAGTTGCCTTTTGACACTGTAGTTACTATTAGATATGAGTTACTATTACTATTATAGTTTCTACTTTACCCAGGGTGTAGCCTTAGATACCTTACATACATGCTATTAGTCTGATAAAGCTGTTTTGAGCTTTGATTTTACAACAAAATAGATGGAAGGTCAGAACAAGGCCCTAGCTTCTCTGAGCCCAGGAACCAGCAGGCATGGAGCTAGTCTCCAACCCCAGAAATAGATGTGCTCAGCATACCCTCCACTTCACTAAGAGAAGCTCTTTTATCTCAAATGTGTTAAATGAAAAAAAATAAAAATGGTATTCAGAGATGCATTTCAATATCAGAATCTCTAGCAAACATTCATAAACATTCTTGTGCTCCTTGTAGTTAACTTTCCAAATATCATTGCCCTTAACCTTGGAAGTCCTCCAAGTTCCCTATAAAGATATGTCCATCTAATTATGAAATTCTAGCTTTACCTTGCCAAAGAAAGACTTCAGAATGTAGAAATATAATAACACTTTCTCAATTTTATTTTGAATTGACATACAGTAATACACATTTATGAAGCACAGCATGATGTTTCAATATTATACTTAACCCTTGACAAGCACTCCCACAGATAAGGTCATTTGTCATCGTATTTCTGTTAGGCGTCAAATTGATCAGAACATTGCCTATCCTAAGCTGAAGGGAGAGGAGAGTCTAAATACAGAACACTTTACATTTTTTTTTTCTTGCCACACTGGAGATCGAACCTAGGGGCATTCTCCCATAGATATACATCTGCAATCCTTCTATTTTTTTCTAATATAAAGACAGGGTCTCACTAAGTTGCCCAAGTTGACCTTGAATTTGAGAGCCTTTTACCTAGGTTTCCCCAGTAGCGGGGATTACAGATGTGTGGAAAATGCCTGGCTATAGAGTTAACTTTTAAGAAAATCTGAAAGATATTATTTGACTCTCCATTTTATGCATATAAAGCAACTAAATATAAATAATTGATAAATACAATCACATCTGAAACTCAGAGAGATAAAATCACATTGTGCTCCAAATTCAGACCAGGGTTTGGCTTGGCTTGGCACCTGGCACCTGGCTTGGCTTGCTTGTAGCTAATTTGACCTCATCAGGACACAAAGACTCTCATCCCCACATCTCACTAAAGCATAAGACTGGGATATTAACATATCAGACAGCTCATCGATTCACGCAACTTGCAAATAATCTCTAGGGATAAAGCAACATGGCTCACTCAGTGATTCACACATCTATTATTAAAATCGCCATGTTGTGAAAAGAGTCTAAGAGTCTAAGTTAGTATCTCCAACCACTTTTCCCCAGAGGTGAGAAAGAATGAGAAGTCCTGCCACACCCAGTATGCCACAGCCCATTCCAGAGCCACTGCAGACTTCCCTCCTTATTCCAGCTCCTAGAATGCCAATATGGTCCACAGCCAACTCATCTTACACTCAGCTTGGATCATACGTAAAAACTAAACTTCCAAATCAAATGTTAATATGCTAGAGAGCAGAGTTCATGAGGTGCTGTGCAAAATAGAGAAGCATTTAAGCTGGGTGGAGGTGAATTAAAATCCAGTGTTTTCTACTTGTAAGTTTTACAAACCTGGGCTTATTGTTGTTCTAAATTTCAATTTTCTTGAAAAAGATTGCTAAGAGAACTAATTTCAAAGGATTATAGTGAAATTCCAAAGCTAAATACACAGTTAGTGTTCAAAAGCATTCAATTCCTACCCTTGATTTTGCCTCTCATCCGTAGAAAAGTTTCCTCCATATGCCTTCAGTAAGTATTGATTAAGAACATTTCAGCTTAGTGGAGCCTGGTGGCCACCTATAAGCTCAGCTGGCTATACTGCAGGCTGAGGCAGAAAAATACAAAGTTTGAAACCAGTCTAGGCAACTTAGTGAGACCCTGTCTCAAAAATAAAAGAAATGGGGATGTACTTCAGTGGTAGAGTACAGCTGGATTCTATCTTCAGTTCTGGAAAAAATAAGGTAAAAAAAAATTGAGTCCAGAATATCAGTAGCCAGTTCTGTGGGTCCAGTTCCATCAAAGGTTCATATCCAGCAGGCATTCTGATTGAGGGACCTCTCCCCAGTTAGTAAATGTTCTTCCTGCACCATGCATTATGCAATTTGCATATTGTACTTATTCTACAATTACTAGTAACTAAACTGTTTCTTAGGAATATAAAAAAGAACAAACACAATATCTGCTCTCAAACAGAATAATAAAGAGATGAGTATATAATCATTCACAATGTAACATGACATGGTGTCTGATAAGGACATGTAACAAGTCCAGTTTTAATTTGTCTAAAACATCAGCTAGGTCTAGGAAAGGTATCCCTTAGATGGAGTTTGAGCTAAGATTGAAATGCCCAGTAGAAGAACCCAGGCAGACCAATAATCCTGTAGCCTTCCGGAAAAGGGGCCAGCAAAGTAGAAGGCTCAGGACAGCGTGATACAAGTACCAAGAGTAGTTTAATTTTGCTCAAATATATGGGAAGGGCTGGAACGGTGGCTCAGCGGTTACGGCGCTTGCCCGGCATGCGTAAGGATGCGAGTTCAAACCCCAGCACCACGTACACAACCAAGTCTCAGAGCAACGAAAGCCATGTGAAAAGCTAAATAAAAATTGATTCTGTCTCTCTCTCACTGTTCCCTTTCTAAAAAGAAAAAAGAAAAAAAAAAGAAAAGAAAAGATAAAGAAAGAAAGAAAAAGAAATACAGTGGACATGTGGCCCCACTTCCAGAAAGGGCCCTTAGGAATGTCCCATCTGTGATTTTTCTCTCTCCTGCTGTACTAGCTGACTAGAGGTTCCCAAGGAACAGAAGGGAAACGGACAAAGAATGCAGAAGTTGACTAAATCCCTGTCCACCTTCATGGATCAGCCACTCTGCTGTGTATGTGTGCAAACACAAAGCAAAGCAACTTTTATTTTCCTAAGCCCTGGAGGTACTGAAGTTGTTTGTCACCTTTGTTTGTCTACTTTTCCTAATACATTTTCTCCTTACGCTTTAGCTCCAGTCGTGGGAAATTTCTAAGGGAAAATCCTGGCATTGAGCTTCTGTGTTTGCAAATGAGCTCATGCAATGTAAGAACTTTGCTCTAAGCTGCCCCTGCTGGTAAGGAATGATTCTCAGACTCTATAAATTCCTTGCTTTCTCCTGTAAATAATGAAAATAAACAAAAAACCCACAAAATAGTCAACCCATAGTGGTAAGTTTCCAAAGCTGTTTTTGACTTAGAGTAATAAGGGTAATCCTAGTGAAAGTTCTTTGAAGATATCTTTGGAAATAATTACACAGTATTTAGCTATCTTTTACATTCATTGATAATGAGCCCAGATTCCTCTGTGCAGAGGTCATAGTGACATATATATGAGTATTTTTCCATTTGCTGACCACAAAGAATTTATATTTCTGCATGAATTAGTGAATTTTATGCAGTAAAATTGAACGCAGAGCCTCACACATACCAAGCATTTGTTTACCTCGGAGCCCCAAATGTCTATAGCTTGCCCTGAATTTTTAAGCTGCAAAAAAAGACACTTTATAATAAAAATGTTTGTCTTTCAGTGTGTGCTATCCACATCATATTTGACAAAAGGAGACTATGAAGAGTGTCCTGCATTACTCTTGGAGGGAATGGTAACTTTTGTTACCTTGGACATCTCATGTTGCTAGAACATAGGTTCCTCCTATCCAGACTAAGTTCAAAAAATGCTATAAACTTTCCTCCCAGATTATGCTTATAAATTCCTTTTTATAATGCCGACCTTCAAATAATACTAATTGTCATAAAACAACAGGATTGCAAAGGAAAGCAAGATATAGGTCAGTATACATGCAGGGATATATGCTTGGCCAGGAAGTGATTTTACTATAAAATTGATGAAGATTCAAAATTCCCTTGCAACATCCTACGGTGCATCCTAGCAATGTGTTTACATGATTACATATTGCTGTAAACTGTATCTGTCCGTGGAAGTTGAATCAGATAAGTAAAGTATTAGGCGATATCCATCCATCTGTAGTAACAGGATTTGACTTAATGTGTTTGTGAGGACTGGGGAAGTGGTCTCTGTAAGGTTTTTGATTGGATGCAAATGAAAATCACAGCTGAGAAGAGACGGACGTGAGATGAAGGAGCAAGATCACGCCAGAACCCGTAGGCATGCATGGCGGCCCAGGAAGACAGACTGAAACCCAAGTACTTTTCTGTTGTTTTTTCTTGACTTTGTCAGGAGGATCCTCCAGCAGCTGGGGCTCTCTGTCACCCAGCTAAACACACAGACCTGACTCAGCAGTTAGAGAACCCAAAGCAGATCTATAGGAAAGAAGAGAAATTTCATATCCAGCCACTGCCCTGTACAGGTGAGATGAGTCACCAAACCACCAACAGCACATGCAAACTGCAGAAGGACTGCTGCTTCCCTTCCACCTTTCAAAATGCCGACAAATATCTCACTTCTGGTTCCTCCTGACTAAAAATAGACAGGAAAGCAAACTCTGGGGAAGATGGTTTAGTCAAAACTACATTGGCACATTATGAAGATACCAAACAGCCAAAGTAAGTTGCTTTAATTGCAAACAGTTGAAATAAGATATTGAAATGTAAATACCGATTATGACCATCTCTTTCCCCAGCCTTTCCCATGGTCACATGTTTTATGTTTCTCTCAGGTAGCATTGAAGAAGCCACTGAAAATTTAAGACCCGGTTTGGGAAAATTGTGCTATGGAAACATATTTAGTGTATGGTGGGATACAGTCACGTCTTTGTGGAC
Organism: Aplodontia rufa; assembly: GCA_004027875.1. Lineage (NCBI taxonomy): Eukaryota > Metazoa > Chordata > Mammalia > Rodentia > Aplodontiidae > Aplodontia > Aplodontia rufa. Next base: position 42,346 of record PVKS010016224.1, read on the forward strand.
ACTGGCATGCTAAGTTATCACTAGATATTGTGATTTAGGAGTAGTTTCCATGAATACTCCTGCTGCCTCCTATGCAAATTTATCCAGCATCATAGCAAAAATTTCCCTATAGCAAAGAGTACTAGAAGTGTGCAGGTTGTGGAGTTAAAAACAGGTTGGAAATACAGAACCCAAAGTAATTCTGTAGAAATACTACTAAATCTTATCTGAACGTTATGAAATTGGCAGAATATTTCCAGTTTTAACCACAGTTATGAAAGCTTACGTGGCATTACCAATAATACAATGTGAAGCTGGAAAAAAAAGAAAATTTTCAGAATTCCCCACGTAGGGGCTGGAGTAGCAGCTCACAGTTTAAAGTGCTTGCCTGGCATGAGCAAGTACACGGGGTTCAAACTCCAGCACCACATACACAACAAAGTGTCAGAGAAACAAAAGCCATGTGAAAAACTAAATAAAATTGATTCTCTCTCTCTCTCACTGTCCCTTTCTCTCTAAAAAATATATAAACTACCCATGTAATTTGAGAAAAATGTGGCTAAGGGGCTGGAGCGGTGGCTCGGCTGTTACAGCGATTGCCTGGCATGCGCAAGTACACGGGTTCAAACCCCAGCACCACGTACACAACTAAGTGTCAGGGCAATGAAGGCCATGTGAAAAACTCAATAAAAATTGATTCTCTTGTCTCTCGTTCTCTCACTGTCCTTCTCTCTTAAAAAAATGTGTTTGAGGTCAAATCAACCACAGTAGAGGAAAAACATCTTTATCTCAGGCACTGTTTCACACAATCATCATGAAAGGAGGCAATTAAAGACATAGCAGCCAAAAATATAAGGAAATCAAAGTTTTCTGCAATTCTGTCCAAAAATCAATAAAAATACTGTTTTTATTTAAATTGGAAAGTTGCAGTATGTATCTACTTTTTTGAAACAATTATTTTTAATGATTTACTCTTTCATTCTAAAGTAATTCAGAAATCTGATACAATGGAAGACACCTGTTGTTAGAAATAATTGGGAGACTGAGGCAGGAAGATCACTTGAGTCCAAGAGTTGGAGGCCAGCGACGGCAACAGAGCAAGATACCCTCTAAATACATATACAGATACCTAAAATAATTCAGAAAAAATAAATAAGATTGTCCAAGTATGTAAGTTTTGAACACTCTGATATTCGATCTGCCACAACATATAGCACAGAAACTGACCACATAATTGTTAGGTCATCATTTTCAAGGTCATCAAGCAAAGCGGCCACCTAGCTTTCCAAAGGGATATTGGGTCTAAGTTGCCACGAAGAGTAAACAGGAGCTCTGGACTCTTGGTTAAAAAGTTTGCTTGGTACAAATTGTATTGATGATTTGTGTGCAACTATTCCCTTCATTATGTAAAACTATAATGCACTAATAAACAATTATATTTAAAAAATGGAAAAAAAATTTCCTTGGTGTCCCAGGTTCTTTATTTTATCATCCTCCAGACTGTGGTCTTACTTTTTGCTTTTCTTAGTTTTTGTCAGCAATTTTTAATGAAAGCTCACCCTGTGAAATAATTACAAACGGTTGGTTTCCCGGCAAAATCTGCCTATCTCTTAGTCAAACTCTGCTTTCCAGGGTAGGCAAACAGGAAAATAGCAATCACTCTTACTGCAGTGCTGCCCCACAGGCTGCTTCATGTCCACCTGCCTACCACAAAAGGAAGCACGCTCATGCTAGATGGCACACAGCTCCCGACACTGACAGCTTTGCCAGATTTACACAGTGATCAATTCATTGCTTTTCCAGCCTTCTTTCATCTCTGTCTTCCATGATTCATTTCTAGGTAGATTTAAAACTGAGAGACATTTTGCCATCTGTTTTAATGAGTTATTTCAAGTCCTACTCTAAGCATCCTTGTGTGTAAAAAAGCCTCAGCATTAAAAATGCTTCTCTTTGGGCTGGGGATATAACTTAGTGGTGAAGTGTTTACCTGGCATGCCTGAGGCCCTGAGTTCAAACCTCAAAACTGCTTAAAATATAGAAGAAGAAGAAGAA
>PVKS010016225.1:0-44325 GCA_004027875.1 Aplodontia rufa
AACTTCAAATTGAATGACTTTCAGAGTAATAGGGGGATGGCTTTCTAGGATACTTGGAGGTGTAGGGAGGGGGATGTGGAAGGGGAGGGTATATGAAGAACTCATAGGAGTCTGGAGATTGGGAAGATGGGGGAACCATCCCAGAAGCCGATGTCATTCCTCCAGGAGCTACCCATTTAACACATGAGTTCTTCTGGGGGAAACTGCAACAGGTAAAACCCAAGGTGGTCATCCATGTTTTGGCATTACCCCTGGACAACAAAGTTTATATACATTGATTGCTACTGTTTTTATAATGTTTCCCCCTCAACTGTGTCTCTATATACTTCTAATAAAAAAAACAAGTTAAAAAAATTTCCCTGATGCTGCACGTATTATTTTAAATTTTACTTAACAAATTTAAATGATGCTTATTAAGTGCCAGTCACTGTTCCAAATCTTCTGCAAATATTAATTTCTGAAAACAATCCTGTGATTTGGTTATGCCACTATTATTCCATTTTTGTGCAGGATGGAACAAAGGCACAGAGGAATTAAATAATTTGTTAAAGTTCACATAGCAAGCAAGTGTTTGTTGGGGGCAGTGGATTTCCATATGGGTAGCCTGGCTCTGACTAGACTGTGCATTCTTAATAACTCCATTGGGGTGCATCCTAGGCTGTGACCTCTCTAGGATTTATGTCTTACTTTTCTTTTTTTCTGCCCAAATAGGAAGAATCTTTTTTTCTGGCTTCCGATAGACTCAGGGTCTTGTTTGGAGAGTTAAGAGAGTGTGTTTAGCTTAAGTTTCTTATAAATCACAAAGTTATTTGTAAATAAGCTTTCTGGGTACCTTTTAGGTTTAACCAATAGTTTATTGGTTAAAAACACATTCCCTGCCTTTCCCAAAGACTGTACAGAATATCATTAGTGACCCTTTCTAATGAACATTTGGCTTTTTTCCCCCACTAGCAAACTCAATGTCATTTCTTCTTTTTCAATAAATAGCCCATTTGTAATAAAGGTTAATTCCTTGATAAAGGTTTTGTTAAATTGACCCCCACATAATGTACTTCTGGCACCAAAATTCCTTAAGAAGCAAATCCCCTTTGAGTAGGGCAGATCCAGTCTCTAAAATGTTTATTAAGTAGTCTCTTTAAATTTTGCTTAAATTTGCCAAATTGGGATTTAATTAAATTAATTAATATATTTGTGTTTAGGGGAGTAGGAATTGAACTTGGGGGTGTTTTGTCATTGACCTACATCCTTAGTCCTTTTTATTTTTTGAGGAAAGGTCTTACTAAGTTGCTGAGAGTTGTGATCCTTCTGCCTCATTCTCCCAAATTGCTTGGAATACAGGCATGTGTCACTATGCCTGGCTCCAAACTGGTATTGTAGAAGTCCTGGTTGATAGGATGCTAGAATCAAAGTTACATAATATTACGTGTGGAAACTCTTCAGTATTCCATGGTTTCCTTTCTTATCACCCTTTTTCTTTTTCATGTATTTTAATTGCAGATCTGTCTATAGCAGTCCAGAAATTTTCCCAGTCACTACAAGACTTCCAGTTTGAATGTATTGGTGATGCCGAAACAGACGATGAAATTAGTATTGGTGAGTACTACCATCCTTCAGCATCTGAAGTTATAACTTTAAAAGTCTGACTTCAGATATTTGTTTCATTGAGATCCAATGAATTCATACCCCTAAATAATAAACATAAAATATTCTCTGGCTTTAATAAAACTCTAAGGATGATTTGGGGGATTTGTGTATAAGCATTGTTCTTTAAATTTAGAATGGATTTTTTTTCCATAAGGAAATTACTTTATCAGCCTATAAACCAGGTCAACTCTCTGAGAAAATCTGGATAACAATGTTTGTGTTTGCCTTAAAGTAAATCATTCATTCAACTGAACATGATTAGGCATCTGCTATTAAATATGCTTGGTATAGGTTTTAAGAATTACCTTACTCTTTTCCCATAATACAAGTTTCTTTTTTAACTTGATCGTTTGTTTACAAAGAAAACAAATTACATTTAGTTAATGATGATGTATTAAATTGGTTTTCTAGTATTATTGTGGATCAGGAGACTTGAGCCCTAGTGACTTTGCCATAGATATTTAGCAATATCACCTTGGGGAAGGCATGTCCCTTCTGAATCGCATGATTCATATCCTGTAAAAGAAGAGGTTTGGTTATATCATCTTCAAAATTTATCTATATCTGAGTTTTTACTGTTTGAAGATCAGGTTCATGTAGCATTCTTTCCACCACCTTTTAAAGATTGCTTCTTACCAGTTGGTGCATGTGAGGTTCTCTTGTAGGCTGGATTGTAGGTACGTTGCATAATCAGAAGAGTGTACAAACTATATGTGGACATTTTAGAGAATAATACTAAGTATTCCCACCTTCCAAGTATAAAAATGCAAAGTATAAATACTTAGAATGGTGGTTCCCAAACTTTAATGCGTATATGAAACACCCTGAGATCTTATGAAATGCAGATTCTGACTCAGTAAGCTCCAGGTGGAAAGTATAGTTCTGTATTTCTAATAGACTTTTAAGTGATGTCAGTGCTGCTGGCACCTGGACCATACCTTAGTATCAGGGACATATCATCCCCTCTAGACCTCCTCACAATCACATTCCTGTCCTTCCTCTGTCCTTTATTTTACTTCTGTAGTTTTACCAATTATGTCTGCATTTCCAAACAGTGTTATTTTATTAGTTTTGAAAATCTCAGTAGCAAGTCCAAAACCTGGTGTGACAAGAAAGCCTTATTTTCTCTACAAAAGGAGGGCTGTCAGGAGAAGATAAGCTGGGCCAGTTTCTCATTCATCATGCAGTGTTAGCTTGCTTATATTCACAAGAACTCTCCTGGAGAGATCACTGGACAGAGTGCACAGACCTTGAACAAGCTGTTTCTGGATGTGGAATTTGTATCATATGTACATGTTTATGGACAAGTTGGTGGCCAGTGGTCACTTTATCTGCTTGTCTCTGTATAGGTGTGAGTTATTCTGAGGGAGTGTAGAGATGGCTAGTGTCTGGGATCCTAGTGGCTACTGTGCCTCAGTCTGAATGAAAGGTGGCTCAGACATGCCTATTACAGAGTCTCCAGGAAAAGGGAAGAGTCCTGCCACGTGGACCTCAAGCAGAATGACTCATTTCTCTTCACAGGATGAATGGGGAAGACCAGCATTAGTGGTCCTGCCCCATCAACATTTGGATCATTAATGTAAAATGGAGCCATTTTTTATGTGTCTCTTGTCTTTATTTCTGCTGGGTATCAAACTCAACGCCTAGTATATCTACCAAGCATACACTCCAGCACTGAACTAAATCCCCAGCGCGTACATGTTGCTTACTGCTATTTGTGGGCTGAGCAGTAGACTGCTTGCCAGGCATGCACAAGGACCCGGGTTTGAACCCCACACTACATATATACTAACTATCAGAAAAACAACAACAACAAGAACAAAAAAAAAAAGAAAAAATAAATAAAATCGATTCTCTCCATAAAAGAAAATAATTCAAAGAGTTTAATAAATAAAAAAATCTAGTCCCCAACATAGATGGATAAAAGCCTAGACATATTAGTAAGATAATAATATACTAGCATTATTATTTAGAAAAATACAAGATTCATATCACACAAATTCACAAATTCTCTCTTAGTTGCAAAACTAAAGTCCATGAAGGCAGAGGCTGGATCTGTCCCCCTCCCTTAGGTCTTAACTGATGATAGAAGTTCAGTTAATTTGTTGAATAAATGACATAATTTTCTTTATGAACTTTAATTTTTTCCACATGTGCATATTTGTCTAATAAAATGATTTAGTATTTTTCCTTTGGAAATAAGATTATAGCAAATACTTCTGGATTTTCACAGATATTATTTTAAATGGCTTCATGACTGTAATTCCATCAGGTTCATGCACATGACTTTATGAAATAATCTCTATAGAGTACATCCAGGTTGCTTCTGGTTGATCTCCCACTTGCTGTTGTTAAGAGAATAATAAGCATCTTTCTGCATATTCTTTTAATTGCTATTAAGTGTCTTACTTAAAATCTCTCTTGAATTCACACATGTACACAGCCTCTGGGGAGGTTGGAGGTTGGGTTTATAATATGCTGTACAGTCTTCTAGGCAGATGTATGGTAATTTTCCTGGATTGCTATGAACTTAATATCTTAGCAGTGGTCTGTTGGACTCTTTCCACTTAAGCTAAGTGGATATTGTTGTACAACTCTTGCAGGTTAGATTTGCAAGGTTTGTATTGATCAGAAACCTTATTATAGGCAAAAAAAGATTAAGTTCTTATGTTTAAGGACTGCAAGAAGTTAGATTATAGTTTGGAGAGCAGATGATGAATAATATACATTAATAAAGTTCCTCGCTGATTTTAGACCAGGAGGCTTATTTAAGTGCTGTGTACTTGAATCTGATTTAAGTATCAAAACTTTGTTGGGAAAACCTAACTTAGAGCTGAACAATTTAATTAATTAACTTTTGTGATGCTTGGGAACCAGGGCCTTGTACATGCATGGCACTTTACCACTGATGGAACCACATTTCTAGTTCCAGAGAAATGATTTGTAAGCTGAAATTATTTTTGGAACAGCTAATGTGAAAATACAGGTAAATTACCATATGCTAACCATCCAACATTTTTAATCCTCTGAGCCTCTACAAGCATTGAAAACAGTTTAAAGCAAATTCTATAAATAATGAAGTAATAGAAGAGTTGATGTAATAATTCTTAACACGGAGAATTATGGAGCTATCTCAGCCTATTGTTCCAAGGACATTGAGCTGTGAGAAATGTGTCACTTACTAATGTGTCAGACTGATGTGGCTGAGTGCAAGGATTACCCTGATGTCCTTCATCAGATTCAGTGCTGCATCTGGAGGTACAAGGTTTCAGCTCTCTTTAGCTTATGGAAGCCCCGGTTTCAGCTTCTTTATTCCTCTGATTTAAAGAAAGAGGAATGAAGTAAGACAGCTGTGCCTATGAGCGTTGAGTAATCCAAAACACTCTCAGCCAGAATAGTCTTGAGACTTACCAATGACATAACCACAAAAATTTGATGACTTAGAAAAAAGCTCATCTCTCAAAAGTAAGCCATGTGAGTGCAAAATGCCTGGTGAGGTCAGTCCATTGGCAGGTACAGTGGTGGGGCTGGGGAAGGCAGTGAGGAGACTAGAGGACTAGTGAGATGCCTGTTTTCGGTGTCCTTGCTGTGGAAGAGGATGTAGTGGAGATTTGGAGTGGAGAAAGGAAAAGGGGCTGGTGTTACTCTCACTGTGTTTCTCTCGCTTGTGGAAGCTGATCTGGGAGTTTATTAGATGTGGAGACCTGTGTCTGCACTACAGTCTTCCTGCCCTTCACACCACACCATTTTGGCCTTGTGCTTGCTGGTTTTTGTTTTTGTTTTGCTTTGTTTTGTTTTCTGTGCCAGTGAAACTTTGCTGGCTAGGAAGGAAGGAAAATGCAATTAATTGTCCAGGACCCAGTGGGGAATTCTGTGGCCCTGAGAGCAGGTCTGTTTCCAGAACTGAAGTCCCAAGCAGGGCACCATCCTGCCTCTGTTTTTAGCATGATCCTTTCAATCAGAGAGCAGCAAGGAGCCATTTCTTCTCTTTTCTCTAAGCATAAATTAGCTACAGGTGAGAGTTCACTTTCATCTGCCCACTGAAGCACAGGATGAGTGGGAAGGAGCCTATTGAGTCCCCAGAGCTGCTCTCCTTGCCTACTCTACATGCAGCTTTGGAAGTTTGAACTGAGAATTGAGTTAGGAGTACAGTGCAGGACAGTTGGGTCTTGGAAATTGGTGGTAGAGGGGAGAATGATGAAAAACTGGTATAAACTTCAATCCTACTCAAATAATATATTTATAGGGGTATTTTAGATGCAAAATGCACCATTACTAAACTGCAATTGTACAGTAATATGCATGCAGTGCCAAAACACAGTTTCCAGTGCATCAGTCCTGGTATGTAGATGTGCATGGGAACTGAGAATGTTCCAACGTGAATCATGTACACGGTCTTTAAACCTTACTTCTAGGGAAAAAAAGGCTATCCATACAGAAAATAAAATTCTGTTATATCAAAAATACAGTTTATAATGGTTCAATTCAAATATCTGAAAGTTCAAACATATCACTGTAAAGCTGTACATCTTAGTATATTTCTTTGGAATTTATGTCCATACTAAAGGCGGAACATGCAAGTTTCTCTGTGTTGTTCTTGTATTTAGAGTCTACAGTTTAAAATCATTTTAAACCTAAGTCTTGAAAGATGTCTAGCTTTTAAAAAATCGGATATTGTTAGTCAAGCTGAACTAATGCCAATTAAGATGTTAGTCATTAATATGAGGCAAAGTTTATTCATTCTGTATAATCTTGGAAACCATTGGAAAGTCCATTTACATTATGCATAAACAGCTTGGTTAGTGATGTGTGATGGTTAGGGTAACTCTAAGGAAAGTCTTGGACCATATCAGCTTTGCACTCAATAGATTAAACATTTACCAAGAAGGAGAGTCAGTTTGCTAGTAAATATTTTAGGTGGGGATTTCATTCCTTTTAGACACACCTAAACAGAACATTCTTGTGGTAGAGATAGGCAACACACAAACCACTTGTCAGCTGAGTTTATAGTTCTAAACTCAGCTGAGAAATGAGGCAATCAATAAGGTAATTCAGATCAAAAAATATTTTGTGATAATCACCTGGCTATTTCTGACGTAGTTAGTATATTCTTGTTCCTGTGTTTACTATGTTTTGAATGCAAATTTGCAGATATAGCAACAACTTAATAGTCATTCAGCACTAAGAGCATGTTACATTTTTAAAGATAAACATGTATGGAAATATATGAACATACGTGTGGGTAAAATGCACAGATCTTCAGCTAAATAAATGTACTCACTTTGAGAGTGCATATGTTAGGTATATAGAAAAATAATTGATCCTATTTTCTAAATGATAAATAAGATCATAATCCAGGGTGGGAGGTATAGCTAATGGTTTGTGTGTTTTGAAGGGCTTCTTACATAGTGTAGAAACACTTGGAGAGATAGTAACCTGTATTTGAGATTAAAGATAATTGGTATGTTATATACCTAGAATATATACTTAAAAGACTGTTAATAATTTTAGTTAAAAAGAATTCATGTCTATCTTTTAAAAAAAGAACCCACTTTCTTCTTCAAACTTAAACTAATAAAATTAAATCACTAAATTGAAATGCTTCTGTTAAGACTTGCTTCAGAATTTGGTTACAGGCTACAAAAAGGAGTTTGTAAATCAAAGACAATAACATTATCAACCACAATTGAAAAGAGACCTGTGATAGTTTGCTAAATTCAAGGAAACAAAGTGCCTACTCATTTCCTGAATTGAAAGAAAATCCGTCACTTTTCACAAACCCTTCTTACTACTCAGTTAAATGTGGCTGTATAAATCAGGAAGTCCTCTATTAAAATGAAGCATTTCCAAATGCCTGCATTGTTTATATAAATAACATTTTCTTTTGAACTCGGCACAGGAAGCATATTTTACTCTTTAATAGGTCTCAGTTGGACAATTGAGTTATTGTTATTCAATTTTTTTACCACCCTTATTTTTGCACCCACATAGAAACCACCTACTCTTGTGGATCAAAACAGCTGGAAAGGTTGTGTATTTTAGGTGGGGCTCCTTTCTTTTTCTTTCTTTCTTTTTTCTTTTTTTTTTTTTAAGAGAGAGGGACAGTGAGAGAGAGAAAGAGAGAAGCAATTTTTATTTAGTTTTACATGTGGTTTTTGTTGCTCTGATACTTTGCTGTGTACATGGTGCTGGGGTTTGAATTCGAGTACTTGTGCATGCCGGGCAAGTGCCAAAACAGCCGAGGCACCACTCCAGCCACAAAGATTTCCCACAGTGGGGCTTGAACCCTGGACCTTCTGAATGTAAAGCAGATGTGATAACCACTACACTATGGAACCCGGGCTCCTTTCTTAACGTGCTACCTGAGAAAGATGATTTCATTAGATCATCTGTATTCTATAGAAATTATTTAGTTCAATTTTTAATTTAGTTAGTCTTTAAAATTTCAGGTCTAGATGAGAAACAATAATACAAAGACTTGTCAATTCAGAATCCTGAACAGGAATTGTTTTTTCACTTATTGGTATTCATTAGTTGCCCAAAATACTGTTTCATTTGTAATTTTTGAAAAAAATATTTCAGTGTATATCCAGGGTGCTCAGACTGTCTTCTCCCGCAAATTATGTGCTGTTTGAGTCAGGAAGTAAATTTCACTCACATCTCTAATCCTGCATAGTGCTTTGCTCCTTTATTTGTAGTCAAGTTGAGTAAACAGCTTCCCTGCAAAACTTGTTTTTCCTTTATAGGAAGAAATCACTGTAAGGTATGTTAATAGAATTTTAGAGTCATATTAAAGAGTAAAGTAAAATATGGACTCATTTAGAGATATGTATAGCATGATTCCTTTCAGTATGATAATGAACTAAATTTTGAGAAATTGTGCATTTACATACATGCCCAAACATATATGCACATACGTAATTTACTAGTATTTATAAATGTTGAAATAAATTTCAAGCTGGAATTAAAGGTTTTTTGCTCTTCTTTAATTTGCTCAATGTTTACTGACTCCTGCTATGTTTCTTCCCAGGGACCTGGTGGTGAAAGGTAGCAGAGCTTTTGTAATTTTAAAAAAAGGTTTTATTATTTTAGAATGGGTTGCTAAGGAATTTACACACTTTTATCTATGATTAGTGGTTTAACAGTGGCTCAAAAATAATCTCAACAAAGAAGATTAGAGAGTGAAATAAATACAGTGACCCCACTATAACTTGGGATATAGACACATACAGTTGATTCTCATTATTTGCTTATGAACTCATATACTGTAAAACTGATTGGTTACCCCCAAATCCATACTTCTAGTGGCTTCTTGGACATTCAGAGAAGGGTGGAAAAGTTGAGCGGCTGTCCCACTCAGGCTTGACTAAAGCCTGGTGCAGTATGGCAGCCAAGACTTATTGAAGACTAGCAATAGTGAAGTTTCTTGTTCTTTTATAAGAACAATATGCTAAAACAAAAGGACTAAGGATTAGAGGTAGAAACCTGCTTTGTAGCTTTCTCTTGCCACTCTTTTAAACCTGCCTGTGCTTGCATTTCCTGTCTGTAAAGCTCATTCATCGGATAGGTTCTCAGATGCCAAACAAGTCTCAGTCACCATCTGTGACTTAGGTAATTTATGTTTATGTTTTCATTGCAGTTAGATCACAATTGTGTTGAATGCTACAGAAGCAAATTATATTATGTTGAGAACATATTCAAGACAGACCCACGCCTGGTTGGGTTTTTGGGAAGTTGAGGGAAGTCTCAGAGGAGGTGATGTAAGCATTCCAAATCTAGGGAAGGGATGAATGAAGCCCTTGGGCTGGAAAGGAGATAGCCAAGGGGAAAATTGCATGAAGGGTCTGAAAGGTAGACAAAGGGAATTTAACCTCAAGGCACTGAAGAGCCGTTGCAGAGCCAGCAGAGATGTGGCATGATCTTATCTGCATTTTTCAAAGGTATATCTGATAATCTTATGGAAGATATAAGAAGTTTGCTTCGGATAAGCTTACTTAAAATGTTTACTTGGCCATTTCTCTGGGTGTATGACCAGAAGAAAATTGGGCAGTGTAACTTTAAATGTAGGCTGTGGATATTTGTGTTCTTTTTATGCTCTTGCATCATCCCACGGAGCCATAGGTGGAATCTCTCCTTTAGTATGTGCATGACTAGATTGCTGTTAGTGAATTGAACTCATGTGATTGACTTATGATTTCTAATTTTTGAATTTTTTTCTTAATAACAAACATTTTTTTTTGTCTATTGGAACGTCAGGCACTGGAAAAGCACAGTGCACAGCTTGCACTTGGGTTCCCTGGAGAAAGGCCAGTGGTATATGTCATTTCTCAAAGTTCAGCCTACTGGCACTGTTTTATTTGTAGTTTCCTAGTTTGCTTTGCAGTGTTTATTCCTCCCCATTGTGTATAAGGTGAGTTCTGCCTCAACTTTGAAGATAGTGTTCGGTCACAGTTGTTTTCTTGCTGTGGAGTAGTTTATGTCTTTTTGTCTGGAGCTGCATTGCTCTCATTCTGGGATCGTTCTCTTCCCTCCTTTACAGACATGTGGGCGTGGGGAGGTAGGGAGCTTCATGAACTACTATTTTTTTTAATGATTAAAAATGATGCATCTGACTTAGCAAAGCCGCCATGATTTCCTAGAATCCCAAATTTAGCTTATCAGAGTAGAAAGAGAACTTGACAAACATGGAAGCTAATGCTGCCATTTGCCATGACAATGAGTGGTGAAATGATTTCCTGAAGACGTACCGGTATTAAAACCTTCACCACATGGCTCCTGACTCATGAACGTTGACTCTTGGTTTGCTTCCTTATTTTTCCAGTCAATACTTACCAATCACCTATGATGAGTCAAGTTCTGTGTTTGGATGCTGAAGACACTTCAGGGAGCAAAACATACTCCCCTCCCCACCCCACCCCAAAAAAAATCTCCCCAGTAGTGGAGTTTGCATTTTTGTCAGAGGAATTAGGTGATAAAATAAATAGGTTCATTATATATTTTCTCATTATATATTTTCTAAAGCTATGGAGACACAAAAAGAATAAAGATTTCAAGAGAGTGGCATCAAAACAAACTATGCATAAAATGAACCTTGTTTTATCTCCATTCCCTGTTTTAGCAAATTTACATGATTCGATAGATGTTGATCTAATTCTGAGTATGAAACTGTTTGGTGAAAACATAATAAATGCTTCCAAGTTGTGCTGGCTGTACCAGCACTGGGTTTCTTCTGAAGCATTCAGAATGTTGGAACATTACCCCCTTCTCTATCTGCACTCCTCCTCTGGATCATCTGCTCTCTGCCTTTGCTCAGTCTGATTGCACATGTATTTTCATTGTTTTGATAATTGTAGTAATTGGAGAAAACTAGGATGTGATTTCTTCTTAGCTGGAAAATAAGGATTGAGAGCCAGAGAACATTATAGAGGTGCTTTGCTGTGTAACCTAGAATTTAATGTGCAGTTTCTCAAGAGACACTCAGGACATTTGAAGTTGTCCTTTAGGAGGTTTATCCTGGCACCCATATAGGTGATGAATTACAACAGGGCAGCCTTTGCCAGTTCAGAGTGAGTCAGAGCTTACCTTGATCACCAAATTCTTTATGTACTAAGAAAGCCCTTATCTAAAGGTGCGTGAAAACCTAAAAAATATAATTTTACTATTACATAAAATGTTTGAACTAGAAAGGGCAGAGGCCTGGATATTGTATCTGAAAGCAGTTAGGAGGTAGGACTCCCAGAAATTAATGGAACTCCTTGACAAAAATCAAGGAGAAATACACAAGTAATGAAGAAGAGATCTGGGGGTGGGGATAGGATACAGAGGGAGAGGTTGAAAAAGAAGAGAGGAGTTGACTAATAGGCCCAAAAGAAACACATTTGCCTTGGATGATTATCTAGAAATATGTGATAAGAAAAAGGGCTTATCTGGAGTAAATTCTGTGTTAAGGATAAAATTCAGGATACTCGCTGAGTCATGATTCTGAGGGGGCTACTGGAGAGAAGAGGTTTAGGGTCGTGCTTAGTTCTTGGGATGCAGAGATAAAGACTCTGGGAGCTGAGTGCGATTTCTGCCATTGTAGTAAGGATGAGCTTCAAGCAAGGAAATAAAGATAATCCTTTCAAATATTACTACAGCATGTTGTTTCCTACTTAAATGTAACTTGAACTTTTAATTCATCACACAAAGCATGCATTTTATTTTATTCCCAAAGTCAGAGGTTTCCAGACTACCTACCATCAGAATCAAATATGTAGAGTCTTAACAATTTGACTTGGAGCTCCACCCCAGAACTGAACTGAGCAGACTCCCCTTTTGGGGCCTCAGGCGCAGTTCATTTTATTCACATCCATAGTGTCTGATGCAGCCTTTGGACAACAACTACTTTAAACAATAGATGTGTGGATTTTGCAGAGGCTCATTGAATGGGGGCTGGGAGTGGGGCTAGCATTTTAGTCTATTCCAGATGTGTGCTTTTTTTGAATCACCAGATGCTCAATGCTATGCCAGTGGAGCACCAAAGCTGTAGATGTCATTTGTTTTTAGGGGACCCTGGTCACTTCTTACTAGTCAGAGCCTGAGAAAGGCTTTGTTTTAAGGGTATGCCTTTAGAATATAAGATTATTTTCATGGGCTAGTGTAGAAACTTCCCAGGGATAAAAACAAAAACAGTCTCTCAAAAGTATGGTTTACACTGATGTGGACTTTGGATTCTCCAGAATTCTCTTTCAATAATGAGTCTTCTGAATACAAAGAACTTCATAACACATGCAAACCTAAACAAAGTATTATTTTATCTTTATTGCTCATGAAATACAAAGGGGGCAGATACTTAGTGATATAATCACTTTGAACTAAGGAGCACATGCTGAATGGTTTAGATATAGTCAGGACAAAAAAGATTTGGAGAATACCAAACTAGAGAAGGGACTTTTGGGTTGCCAGGACACCAGATGGTGTCCAAACAGAAACTGGGACCTAATTGTTAAGGAAAGATGCAGCTAGGAAATACAGGTAAAGCAGAGACATGGAAATAGGAAGTTACAGGAATGTCTAGTAGTTTCAGAGTTTGAAGTTCAAAGATTGGAAGTAGTAGCATCTTGGATTAAGATCCTTTTGCAAAGGTCACTTAATGGCTACATTGTGGAGGCCCTGAAGTACTTGCACCATGGAGTTTGAATGTTATTTATCCATCAAGAATTTTGAACTGGAAAATGATGTACTCAAAGGTATCCACTAGAAATTTATTCTGTGTGTATTTTTATTGATGTGTGGCAATAATACATACAGTGAGTTAGAGCCAAAGAAGCTGGAAAACCAAGTAATAGTAGAACAGAGATAAAGTGACTGGGAATATAAGAAGAAAGGAGGAGAGAAATCAACATTTGGTGGTTAGATGTATGGAAGGAAGAATTCAAACATGATTCATCACTTGGTTTCCTAGGAGAATGAGATTATGAGTACATTATCTGTTTGTATGTGGTCAGGATACCTGGGGGCACAACTGAATTGTGGGGTGATTTTAACATGTTAAATTTAAGATTGAGACCAAATTCCTAGTTGGAATTCCCAGGAGGTAATTGGTTTATTAATTTGGGACAGCATTTGGGGCTGGGGTGCTGTCTAGTGTTATGTAAAAGTATACACATTTCATGTGACTTATTTGGGTCCAAAGTTAATTCTGCAAGTCATTGTCTGTGACTATGCATGTTATTAAACCGTACGCTTCAGTTTCACCGTCTCTAAAATGCGAAGGATGGTGATACGATTGGGTATTTTAGATGTGACTTTCTCATGGGATACTGGAGCATCAGAGAGCTTTGCACACTGCGAAGACCAGAATCAAATAAATCTCCTTCCCACCCTATGTGAGGCTGTTCTTCCCACCTAGGTAGGATGCTAAGTCCTTGGGACTTAGTTTGTGGACGACAAGGAAGGAAAAGTAGCTTTGGGAGGCAGGATGAGCAATGATGGAAATAGCAGGGAGGAGAGGGGAGAGCAGAGGTGAATTACAAGCTTAATGAAGAGTTAGCTTTAGAGTTAAGAGGGTGGCTTTTGTGTGCGGGAGGCAAAGTGAAGAGAATGAATAGAGACTGCAGACCAGAGGGTCTTGAACCTCTCTCAGAGAAGCAGGAGTCCAGTACATCTGGTAAGATGAGGGGAATTTGGGGTTGGGTTCTTGAGAAAGAAGAACATTCTTTTGAGATAGCCACTGTGGGAAATAAGATTAGGAGTAAACTGGAGTTGAATAAAAGGATTGCCAAAAAGCAAAACCAAAGTGGTTAGATAGCTTGAACTTTGAATGTCCTTGTGGGTGTGTGAATTACAGCCAAGAGGCCATTGAGGGTTAAGAGGTTGTGGAAAAGACAAGCTGGGCAAGGAAGCGGATGTTGAAGCTTCACACGGGGGTGGCAGGAGAACTGGGTGCAGAGGAGTATGAATGGGGTGCTTCAGGCTGCAGAATGTGAAGGGTGCTGGGAGGTCAGTTCCTGATGGCTGTGAGTCTGGAGGGAGCATGAGGTGTTAGAGGTTGTTTGTCAGCAACAATTTACTGATTGTTCCTATTAAGGCAGGAGACTTGGTGTCTGGTTACCCTTTGAACACAAACTGCTCTGTGACTGTTTGCCTTTAAAGATGATAAGCTTGTTCCTCCCATCCTGTACTGCAGCAGGGAAGCAGGCAGGCACTACTCCTTTTATCCCCCTTGGCAATAATAGTTTGCTCCAAGAGAATAGGCCTTGGAATCCAGCGATCAAAATTAAATGCCTGCTTCTCCACTTGCTGGCTTAGGGGTCATGGGGCAAGGTGGCAAGGTAGTTGTGCTCTTCTCTCCTCTGTGAAATGAAGGTGGTTTCTACATCAGTACTGCATATCAGTGTGTGGTCATTAACTTAGAAATTAGATGTAATGCCACTGCCTCTAAGCATCCCAAATGTGAGCTCGGGAGAATAGTTTCTGAATTCGGAGGTTTTGGCTCAAGAAACAGAATAAATACCACTAAGACAAAAAACAAAACAAAACAAAAAAATAAAAACAAGGCAACATCAGAATTGCACAGTTCTTAATTTTCATTAACACATGAGTGCTTGGAGAGAAAGCAAAGTATGTGACTCTCACACTGACATGTACAGTGACACTTGGTAACATTGACAAGATCTTAGTCAACGATCTTCTCAAAAATTCAGATGAAATTCATTTAAAGCAATAAGAGTGTGATGAGTTCTAGGGAAAAGCCAGTTTGGTAACTGTATGTCTTTGAAAGGTTATCCGTTTATATTTTTATTTATTGATTTGCCAAATTTTGCTTTTTGTCTAATACATCTGAAAAAGTCACTCGCCCATTTCCTGTGAGGGATGAAACTCAGGACCTTGTGCATGCTAGGCAAACGTTCTATCGCTAAACAATACCCACAGCCCATGTGTGTAACATATAAACCCAGTAATACGTGAGCACATATGCGTAAACTCTGAAACTACCATGTAGTTTGGCAGTTTGAAGGGAGATGTTACTAAAACTCCCTATATCCATTTAGGGAAAGGAAAAACTATTTGATATATGAGAAATGAGCAAGCATCTGTATCATATGCAAAAAAAACATTTATATCATAATCAGAAAATGTTTCTGTACTTCCATTGTTACTTTTACCCTGGATCATGATAATTCTTAGTTTTCATTGGTAATGTGAACAATCTAGAGTGGTAGTATAGCTCTCTCTTATGGGCCAAGTTTCTGGCTTATATTTTTCTTGTTTTGTGTCCAGCTCTTATGCCAGTGAGGATGAGAAAAACCAGAATGAGTATCCAGTAGACCAAAAGAGAGTGAAAGGTGGAGGACTGGGCCACAGGTTCTGATTCTGAGCCCATATGTGCAGTGGCAGGCAGTGTTGGGACCAACCTTCATCCAGACCTGGTTAAGGATATCTTAGGTGCCTGAGAACCCATGGAATGTCAGAACCCAGGTGTTGAGGGAGGCAGTAGGATCAGGAGTTGGGAGTCTCCAGAGGAGACTAGATTATAGGTAATAATCCCTAAAAAGGGTCTGGGTAGTATGGTTAAAGGATAAACTGGAACAGGGAAAGCATAAAGGAATCCCTTGATAAGAAGCCAGTGGATTGCAAAGTAGAGATTCCTCACATGTATCTTGTGCAGTCTGGATTGGAGTCTGAGTGCTAGGGCAAAATATGGCATATGTCATGATAGCAAACAAGTCCCAAGCTCTTCTGAACTCGGTGGATAGTCTAGTGAGCTTGATAAAAGTTTAACTTTCTTATTTTCATTTGTAGACTGTGTATTGCATACTGTTCTATAATGCTTACACTACAGTATTAAATTACCTTCTAATCTCTGAAGTAATGACTGGCAAGTGCTTGCAACTTGGTCTGCCATGCTTACCTAAACCTAGTTTACCTGAAAGCAGTGCTTGCTACTCTGGGATGTATCGATAGGATGCAAGAAAGGAATGTAAACGCTAGTTTTCAGGTACTTGTTTTGAAGATGAGTTTTGGTTTTCGATTTTTTGTTTGACAGTTAAAATGTCTGACCGCAAGAAGGGCGTCGTAGTGAGCCAGGTTTAATTACCAACTCAATTTCCTGTATTTCTCACATGAGACCTTGGATTCCCACGGTCTTGGGCAACGTGTTAGAAGACAGATGAACGCCTGAGTACTACAGTGTATTCACAGCAACTTGCCAGCGTCCACCAGAGCTCATGATTTTTTTTTTCTTTTCTGTTGGTTTGGCTTTGTGACTAGGCATCCATGAAGCTTGAAGCCACAAATGGAGTGGAAAAATCTTATTTGAAGTTGTGGCTCCCAGAAAATAACAATTAGAATTTGTGGTTGCAAATAACTTCAATGGGGCAGACAAAGTAGAGGGCCTAACATTGGGAGTGTTAATTACTACCAAAGATACCTGTATTTGGTGGGAAAGTTAGTGTCACTTTCAGTGCCACTTCATCCGTTTTGGTGACATGGTATTTATTATTCAGGCATACCGTAAGTTGATCGTGCTTCTTGCTCTATGTATGGCTTAAATCATATCTCAAAGCTTTCTGTTGTTTACTGCAGTCTGTATGCTACCTTTGATTTTTTTTAAGTGTTCAAAGAGTTAAAGTTGTCTCAGAAGTGGAAGTTCCAGGGTTGAACTTCTTGTGATGTGATGGCTTGTATGGTGCAGTTCTGGGTGTCACTTGGCTATGCGTATTGATACTACTTTTACTTTTTCTCGTGTGACTAGATCTCGAACATGACCAGCTCACCTACTGTGGTGAAATTGTATTGATGTCTTACTGTCTGTTTCCTGTTATTTATGAAAAGTTAGTCTAGAAAGATACTAAGAAGGTGCCTGACAGAGCCTGCATCATGCTTCAAAAGAGAAGTGAGGTTATTATCAGAGTGTCACCTGGACTTATAAAATGTAATTGGATTGGTTCAGTCTGGCTTTTATAGATTTTTACAGATTCTCATGTTTTCCTTGAGATTTAACAAAGTGTCTGATCCAGTCCTCCACTATGGCATATCTGAAGGTCATAAGTGATTTGCTAACTCTAATATAGTTTGCTGTGATTGATCTGAACTTGTACTTGGGTATGAAGGCTAAGTTTGAAGAAAGATTCTGGGAGAAGAGATATAAATGTTTGTTGCATATGATATAGATGCTTTCTCAGTTCTCATTGAGTTTTAAAATACGTAAAGCTCAAGCTGCTTGATTCAAACACTTCATTGTGTAGTGCCTAGTATGTAGGATAGTGGACTTATGTCAACAGTGAACACAGGAATTTTCTTCCATTCTTATTTTTAGTCACTAAGCAGGTCTTCTAGTGAAAACTTGTAGGGTGAATTTAAGACTGCAAGAAAGATTGGTTAGGAAATTGATATTTTACATAGTTCAAGAATATTTCAAAATTTATGTTATTGGCAAATATCAAAGCCACCAGCATGCTTTATCACTGCCTAGGGTTAGTTCAACATTTGTCCTTGTGAGTGTTCATACTCTCAGGATCTGCCATAAGTACACTTGAATAATAGATTTCTTTTTTTTCCCCAAAAGTATTTTTCCAATATTATGAGATAAAAATAAAACCTGTAACAGTATTCTTGATTCCATTATGAGTTGGAAAGTTGAAATTTATATGTGAAACTATATTTCGATTGCTCTGCATGCTGTGGGTGAACAGGAGGGAGGGAGGGAGAGAGGTTATTATTGATGAATACAACCAGGAAAATGTGTGCAGGTGACAGGAATTTAGATATTCTACATAGTTTTCCAAAGTATCTGCTTATCCTTTTTGTAGTATTTCCTGAATTCTAGAATAAGGGTTGGTATGTTTCTTCTCATGGAGCAGACTGTGGAAATGTATTGTTAAACTCCTTAGTTCATTTACTGATCATTTGTTGAAAACCCACTGTGTTCTAAGTACTGTTTTTGGAATATAGCTCTCACTAAATCAAGCTCCTGTCATATAATATACGTAGGGTCAGAAATCTGTAATGGCAGGGTCAGCTGTTATAATACATGTTATTCAGGATCCCCCAAATCAGATAATAAAGGGCTTGCTAGTTGTATTAATAAAACATGGAACATCACGAAGAATTGCTTATACTTGACTGTCTTGTGTTATAAAAAATATTTTCAATTTTTCCTCAGTAGTCTTAGAAAAAAATACTTCAAGGGCTCCACACAAAATCAATAGCTATTCCATATAAAGCCCTACAATAGGTGCTGGGGTGGGTTTTTCATTTGTTTCATGCCCAGGGTTTGGTGCAGAACATATTCCCTGCAGTTCTCATGGGTTTTTAAGGCATCTGTGGGGCCTGTGCACCAGAAAATTTAACACTGGCTTCCTCTCTTGGGGAGCTGGTCAGTTTGGATCTGCCTGGCTTCTGTCAGTTTCCTTTTAAGACCATGAAGGTAGGGAAGGCAGGGAAATGAATGGGGATCGCCATCAGCCTGTTCTCCTAAAAATCCACTTTACATGGTAACACCTTGAGTCTTTTGTGCCTGCCTTGTGAGACTATTAATTCTTGTTTTCTTTCTCTTATGTTGTACCTAGAAAACCATTTTTTTTCCAAAATTTTTCTAGTTGTAGATTGACACAATACCTGTATTTCATTTTTGTATTGGTAAGGGTCGAACCCAGTCCCTCACATGTGCTAGGCAAATACTTTACCACTGAGCTAAGAGCCCAGCCCCTGTACCTAGTATACTGTTTTATTTTTTTTTTAAGAGAGAGGGATAGAGAGAGAGAGAGAGAAAGAGAGAAACAATGTTTATTTAGTTTTTAATGTTGCCTTCATAGCTCTGAGACTTTGTTGCGAATATGGGTGCTGGGGTTTGAACTTGTGTACTTGCACATGCCAGGCAAGCGCAGTAGCTGCCAAACCACTGCTCCAGCCCCTATATCTAGTATACTTAATACTTTGAAATCATTATAACAATATTCTGGGGAAGAATTTTATAAGACTAAGAAATTAGTAGGCCACTGTTACTAATTCATGAGTTGAATATTTAGAGTTCCTGGCTATGTATTTTCTTATAGAACAAATGATGAACATGAATATCTGGATTTTGACCAAGAAATGTATGCTTTTAATGAACTGAGGCTATAATATTTAAAAAGAACAATCAATTTTTAAAGCCCTTTCTTAGAAAAATCAACAAAAGAAAAGGAGCAAATAAAATTTATTGTCAAATTGGGTCCAGTCCCAAAAAACTGCTGGAGGCACAATAGTTTTGTTGTGGAGAACCCGACATTCAATTGCTTTTGCATGTTAGAATTTTTCTTCTTAGACATTTCCATTATAATCAACTAATATCTTTGAGTCTATAAATAGTATTTATATGAGAAACAGACCAAAGAACCATTCAAGTAAAGTAGAAATCAGCGTCATTCATTTTTAGACAAGAAGGGGGAAGAGCAAAATGAGAACTTGAGCTTCCTTGCTTATAACCAAAACCTGATTTGAGGCAACTCTGCAATTGGCTGTTGGAGTAGTAAGTTCCCCAGGGAAGCCAGCAAGGCGGGTGTGCCTAGGACGGCATCATCCAGAACTCATTTTCTGGGTTGACCAAGTGAGACGTTCTGGTAGGCTCATGCCAATCTAAAATTGAGTTAAATTTCCAAAATAGCTATCAGCAGGCTTCTACGTGCTAGGCATTGTTTATCATAATAATATAGTGATAAATGATAATAAAATGGGAATTTGATCATAGTATGTAAATTATTATTCATAATGATATGGAAATTTTATCATAAGTGATCTACATTCTCCTAGATTTTAAGGTTACTGAGTACAAAAATAAAGGATATGTAGCATATTTTAATTTCATTTAAAAAGTTACAGATTTTCATTAGGCTTAACAGAAGGTAGCAGTCTCCCATCCTCTTGCTCCCAGTCGGTACTGCGTATTTTCATTTTTCTGGAAAGACCATGTTGAGCTTTGTCATTTCTGAGTTTTTCAAGACCCTGGTTATCCTTGCTGCCTCTCGATTCTCTTTCTCAGTTTTAGAGACCACCTTGTGGCTTCGTGGTGCTGCCCCGCATGTCTGCACTGCCCACTACCTTACATTCATTCTCTTCCTCCGTGCTCTCAGTGGACTTAAGGCAATTTTGCGCAAATTCATTTTTAGTGTTCTTATAGTGATATTGTACTTATCAGTACTCGGCTACAGAGTTTATTATGATTGTTTTATTTGTACATATTTGTTTTCTCAGGAGTGAATATTCAATGTTGAATTATCTTTCTTTCTTTCCTTTCTTTCTTTCTTTAATGTGATTTTTGCCAATTCATCCTTAAACTTTTTCCAGGATTGTAATTTCCCTCATTGCCCTCAGATACATCAGAAAAATGGTCTTTGTTCCTCTCTCTGGACGGGTGTTTCCTAGAACCCCCACCTCTTGCTCCAGTCTACACAGGATTCTATCTGGCGCAGCTGTTGACCTGGGCTCTCTGGGTGTCCTGGGAGTTCCACCCACTTCCATGCTATTCTGGATCTCCTGTTTCCTGGACTCTGTCTCCTCCTTTCTCCTGATTTATTCTCGTGTTTAGCTAGAACACATTATCCGAAGCTTCTGGTAAAAGGAAGCGTCTGAGGTTGAATGTTTTGACATTTATTAGAAAGGTGGGCACGCTGAGAAGTCTGGGGTGCTGCCATATGCCCCTTACACAGACCTTCAGCTAGTCTCTGTTTTGTCTCCTGCCTCCTGATCTTCTGGAGTTCCATCTGCCTTCAGATCCTACAGCCCAGACTGGCTCCTCACGCTTTGTAACGTTTTCTCCAGGGTTCTGCTGACCTCTTCTTCAACAGAGAGCTTTAGTGGCGGTAGACGGCGGCGTTCCAACACAATTTTGTTTACCCAAAGAAACTTAAAAAAAAATGTAATATGTAGTTAAATACTCCACTGAAAATCTTCTTTATATTTTTCTAGTCAATTTATTGTCATCAAACTGGGATGTATTATAGTGTCAATATCAATATTTCTGAAGAAATTAAAATCTAATTTTTTGAAAAAGTGAATCATTTTCTAATTTTGTTAATGTGTTTATCAGAGTAACCTGAGTTTCTCAAGCAACCCTTCAATGACTTTTATGGGAACTGAATAAAGTCTAATGTGAAGTATTCATAGGGACAGCATTCTGTACCAGCATGGATAGTATAAAGCCTAGTAGTTCTTTTTTTTTTTTAATTGGTGCACTACAGTTTTACAGAATGAAGGGCTTTGTTGTCACACAGTCATGCATGCACACACTATATCCATGCATTTTGGTCTAATTCGCTCCCAGCACTACCCCACCCCGCCACCGCTTTCTCTCTCTCCCTGGTGTTTCCTCCACTGATCCCCTCCCCATTTATATATGTGTGTATATTTTTTAAAAATATTTTTCCTGTTTTAAATGCCTGCATGAGAGCTATTCAGTTTTTCAGAGGTACAAAGTATACCATGCAGTGTTTATATCATCCTCCTCCTCCCTCCTCCGCGCTCCGTCTCCCCCATTGAGCCAAGCTTTCCCCAGTGCATTTGTTAACCCATGTTTGATGGATTTATTATGTAAGCTTGTCCTTCTCTTATCTGCTGTTGTACTTTAGCTTCCACATATGAGAGAAAATGTTCAACCTTTGCATTTCTGAGTTTGGCTAATTTCACTTCCATGATTTTCTCCATTTCCATCCATTTACTAGGAAATGACATAATATCATTCTTCTTTATGGCTGAGTAATATTCCGTTGTGTGCATAGGCCACATTTTCTTTATCCATTCATCAATTGAAGGGCGCTTTGGTTGGTTCCGTAGCTTAGCTGTTGTGAATTGTGCTGCTGTGAATGTAGCAGCTGTGTTGCTGTCATATGCTGATTTTACTAGTCTGCAGCCCCACCAAACAATGTATGAGTTCTTTTCTCCCCACAGCCTCTCCAGCATCTGCTGCTGGTTATATTCTTGATCTTTACCATTCTGACTGCAGTAAGGTGAAATCTTAATGTAGTTTTGATTTTCATTTCCCTGATTGCTAGAGATGTTGAGCATTTGTTCATACATTGATTGACCATTTGTATTTCTTCTGTTGAGAAATTCTGTTTAGTTCTTCTGTCCATTTATTGATTGGGTTTTTGTGTGTTTGGTATTAAAATTTCTGAGTTTTTTGTATATTCTGGATATCATTTCCCTTCTGGAAGAGTAGCTGGCCATGATTTTCTCCCATTCTGCAGGCTCTCTCTTCACATCCTTTTCTTTTTGCTTTTTTTTTTTTTTTTTCAGAGAGGAGGACAGTGAGAGAGAGAGAGAGAGAGAATCAATTTCTATTGAGGTTTTCACATGGCTTTTGCTGCTCTGACACTTTGTTGTGCACATGGGTGCTGGGGTTTGAACCCGTGTACTTGCACATGCCGGGCAAGTGCTGTAACCGCCGAGCCATCACTCCAGCCCCTTTCTTCACATTCTTAATTGATTCCTTAACTCTACAGAAGCATTTTAGTTTATTGGCCTCCCACTTCTTATTGATTGTGCGTTTTATTTCTTACACTATGGGGTCTTGTTAAGGAAGTTGGTTCCAGCTCCTATATGATGGAGTGTTGAATCTGTGTTTTCTTCTAACAGTTGTAAGGTTTCTTGTTTAACATCTAAGTCTTTGATCCTTTTTGATTTGATACTTGTGCTGGGTGAGAGATAAGGATCTAATTTATTATCCAGTTTTCCCAGTACCGTTTTTGAAAGGGCTGTCTTTTTTCCAAGATATATTTTTGTCAACTTTGTCAAATGTCACGTGGCTATAGATTTGCGGATTTGTCTTTGTGTCTGCTGTTACATTGGTCTTCGTGTCTATTTGATACCAGTGCCATGCTGTCTTTGCTACTACAGCTCTCTAGTATAATTCCAGATTAGGTATTGTGATGCTTCCAGATTTGTTTTTTTATTTTTCTTTTTTCTTCTCATAAGTATTACTTTGGCTCCTCTGGGTCTCTTATTCTTCCAAATCAATTTAAGAATTGATTTTTCTATATCTGTGAAAATGTCCATTTATATCTTGATGGGGATTGCATTGAATCTGTATAGCACTTTTGAAAGTGTAGTATTTCGGAAAAGAGAAAAATCCTAGGATGGAATTTAATTTTAATAATTTTGAATTTAGTTATTTATTTTTCTGTACCAGGGTAGAACCCAGGGACTAATGCATGCTAGGCAAATGCTGTACCACTGAGCTGTACCCCAGCCCTGAAATTTTAAATTTCTGAATGGAAAGCGTGCCTTCTCTTCTTTAATGAGTTCTGTTGATAGGACTCTGCATTTGTTTTCCTCACTTGCCTGCCTTATTGTAAACTTCGTGCCAGACGTACTAGACCTCTGGTCTCTCGGAATGTTTTAATTATTAATATTGGTAAAGAAAGAGGCCAAGAACTCAATGAATAAGGACATAGAGGGGAATGCTTAAAGCTTAAATAAAAATAAATTTTGCTTTTCCTTTGTGTTGTCATTTTTATAAACCAGACATTCTGACTTCAGTTAAGAATTTGTGTTGGTGCTAGGTGTAAATATTGATGTGGAAGAGTTTCTCTTCCGTAATTGCCGTTTGGGGCTATGCATTTTGAAGGATATGGCATTGTATCTTCCAGTTAATCAATTTTGGATTTGTTCTCTCAGTGTTTCTGAATACTTGGTTCCTTCATCCTCTAATTTAGATGATTTTCCTTGTCTAATTGCTGTTAAAGGCAGGACAGAACAGGTGCAGGTGGTTTTCTAAAGCAGTGCTTCTCACCTTTAACATAAAGCAGCTTACTGGAAAATCTTGTTAAAAAGCAGATTCTGGGGATGGGGCCTGAGAATCAGCATTTCTATCTAACTAGCTCCCCAGATGCTGATGTTGTTGGTCCTTCTGACCACACTTACTTGAATCACAAACACCTCAATGGATGTGGGAGCTAAACAACCCCTTCAGAATATGGACTGCTTTCAAATATCTGTAACTCCTAAGCTTCTAGAATTGAGAAATCTACTGGATGTCACCAAGTGCATCTACATAGTATTAGATGTACTGCTTTTTTGTAGATTTAAAAAATAATTCATATTTGAAATGTTTTGTAATTGTTAATCATTTAGAAGTGATTCTAGTACTATACCTTTATTTATTGATGTGTAAATTTTATATATTTGATATAAACTATTTTTCTTTTAGTGTCTTTGAAGAAAAATATACTTGATATCTGCTAAACTTAAATTTGCAACATGCAGGGAAACATACATCTCTTATAGCTGTTAATCCTTAGGATCTTACTGGGCGTACTGTTTTTATGTTATACAAAAATAAGGCCACAGAATATAATATACACAAATTACTAATTTAATTTTAATGTTTGTTTCTGTGTAAATAAATATTACCAATGAAAGAAGATTAATGCTTTTTCTTTCCTTTTAAAAACTAGCTCAATCATTAAAAGAATTTGCAAGGCTACTTATTGCGGTAGAAGAAGAAAGACGAAGACTGGTAAGTCTGTTCTTGTTTTCCTAATGATGTTGCTTTGTTCCAGCTTATTAAAAGAATGAATAGATTTCCTGAATTAACCATGTAAGACCTTGATTTTATAGTGTACTAAATGTAACATATATTTGTGAAAAGATCAGTGAGAGTAATTATCAAATATTGCTAATAAGAGATATTATTTGTTCTATTTATTTCATTTGTTAAGAAGACGAGAGTTACCTTTATTTACTTGCCATTTATAATTGTTCTGAGAATTAAAAATATCGAACAAAGTTCCATCAGGAAATAGATTCTAATTCAGCAAACCTTTCCAGAGTATTTTTATAACAACTTTAGTTTCATAATAAAGATATGTTCCAAGCATTAAAGATAATTCATGGAAGGCACAACTAACTTTGTCATGGTATTAGCATGAGACTTTCTTGAAAGGGTGACATCTGAGTTGGATTGTGAAGGTGGGGAGGCTTTGGCAAGCTGAGAGTAATGGAGAAGCTTTCAAACAGGTAATTTAATTTACATGAATTATCAGAGCACAATTATTGGTAATACATTTATTTTTCTCCTCCAAATACAATTTTGTACCCATTGTATTCAAATACCTCTCTATGACCCATCATTTTCATCTGCAATGTGGAAAGAATAGTAGTATTTACCCCAGAGGGTTATGGTAAAGCATTTATCCTAGTACCTGGCACTTATTAAACATGTATAGGTCAGTGGTAATGGTGCTGAATGTCAGTTATAGTGAGGGCTACAGACTTGGGTAAAATCTCAGTCATCTTTGTTATTGGCCTCGCATCAAGTTGTTGGATTATATAGACATAAATATAATACTAAAATGTGGACTAAATGCCTCCGGAATGTGGCACTACTTTGCAGTTTGAGGAGAGTGCTCTTTAGGTGGCTTTGACTCACAGGGAGCATTGGCCAGCTGCAGAAGGGTCACACTGGGGCATAGTAGTCATATAAATGAGCTTGGACGGAAGCCCCAGGAGGGAGAAAGTACTGTATGTACTGTGGAATCAGTTGATGGTTCTTACCAGAGTTTGGTAGAAGGTTGATTGGGAGTTGTAGCAATACAGAGGGCTGGGCCAAGAAGTTATTATGCTTGTTGCAGGCAATGGGAAAGTTGCCAGAAATTTTTGAAGAGAATAATGAGAATATCATATGGAATTCAGGAGCAATTAATTTGGCAGGCATAAACAGATACGGCAGGGGACATACACCATGGTGTATTGAGGTGTAGGAAGCATTAGTCTAGCATGGGTCTAATTCCGGTGTCAAAAAGAGTCATACAATGTATCTTATGCTAGGTATACATATTTGCAGGTCAGAGAAAGATTTTATGTCTAGGTGACTTTGATTTGAATTATGAAGCCGAAATACAACACTGTATTAACTGCTTTACGTGTAGTGCACATACTCTAGCTCTATGAGCTACATAGAAGTCCAGCTTCCACATGAAGACCTGGGTAATATGTGCCCTTGTGGCCCAGAAGAGGAGCTGATGACAGAATGGGAGCAGAGAGATGTGAAAATTAGTTGGAAGGATGTGGAAGCCAAGGGTATCTTCAGTTCTGGGTGTGGGTGAAGCTGCAGTTCACATCCTGTGAAAATGGTTCAGGAGAACAATAAACCAAATGGAATGGGCTATAATTTTAAAATATGTTAAAGAATATCAGAAAGTTGTAGCCTGCGGGGTGGGGAAGAAAGCCAACAGAATATCCCATAGCACTGAGGAGGCGATTGTGGTCAAGGTGGGCAAAGCTTTTCCTTCAAAGTGAGGGTAGAAGAAAGGATTGATGAAAACTTCATAGAAATTTGGGACTGTAAATAGGTTGATTTGATAGGTGTAGAATAGTGTGAGGAAAGAGTGGTCATCTACTCTGATAGGAATTTGTAGAAAAAGTTTTAAATAGCTAGAGGCTGGTTATTTGAGAGAAGAATAAAAGGACTGCTGGTCAGTGATTTAAAAAAAAGTCATTGAAGGTACATATCATAAATGTGTCAGGGAAAGCAGATTACCATGTTCTCTTGGATTTTTCTGGTAATACCCAATGCCAGACAGTGAGCAGTAAGCACAATTGGGAAGTCAGATTCAAGTTAGTGGCAGGCACAGAAGACAAGGTCCTGGATGAGCGGTATGGATTTGTAGAATATGAAAATTGGGCCTGGTTGATGTTGTAGGGATTATAGAGGCACAAAGATATCCACAGACTTCTAAAGCAAAGAGGGAAAGCTTGACTGTGTATTTTTGTTGTGGGTACATTGGGAATAAAGAGAGAGAGAAGCCCAGGAAGTTGAAATCAAGAGTGGGAGTTGACCTGTACCCTTCATGGTTGCAGAGCTGATCTAAGAAGTGATGAGGGTAAGAAGGGGCTGAGCTGGGGCCTTTGGAATGGAGAAGCTCTGCTCACAGAACAGGGTCCTGAGGTTATCCACTGGGATGGCTGGGTAAAGCACAGGGGTTAAGCAAAGGAGGTAGTTGAGGAGTAGAGTGTTACATAAGCCATGGAGACTAAGATTATACCAGGTCTTAGCATCTGAAAGATCCTCATTTCTGCCTTAGGCCTTGTTTCTAAAGTTGGGGCAAGGAAGAAATTCTGCCTTCATGAGTGACATCATACTGTGGGTTTCAGTTGCTTCACCTCTTGTTTCTTAAGGTCTAAAACAAAATATGTACAAAGTAATGGAAAAAATGTCCAGATAAAAGCACAGTAGAATGTATTTCCACAAAGATTGTGTGTAGAAAAACTAAATATTGGAGTGATAAATACACATTTCAGTTATATGATGCCATAATAACTGAACAATAGTATAGCTGGTAACAGATTGTATACACATATGTGGCAAAGAATTTGTATTTTAAAAATCATTTTATTTGGAAAGTGAAATATATTAAGTGTACTAGGAAAGTGTAAAGGAACTTTATAGCTAATTACAAGACCACTTAATCATTGTATTTTATTGATGAATCGTGAGTGTTATTAATTGGATTTGACTAAAGTCTTAAGTATGTCAGGGCAGTTAAGTAAACAAGAAATTAAATCTCATGAAGATGAAAGAGGGTACTTAGCATTTAACAGTTTAAATAAATTCTCTTTTATTACCAGTGATTGGCCATACTTAGTAAGATGAATAAATATGTCATCTTGGTAACTTAATGACTATTTGCAGAAAAAGAGCCCAAAGAAACATTGATTTTAGAAATGAAATATCTCCTTAGTTTCTTCTAACTTTAAATATTGACACTTGCTTTCTGTTTTATTTTTTCAAAATTCTACTAAAGCCAACTAAAAAATGCAGTTTTAATACAACAAAATGTAATTCAAAGAAGTAGTGAAAAATGCATTTCAGAAACTCTTGTAAATATAATTTTCCTGTATCATACTTTCATTAGAAGAATCATCTTCCACGATGCAACCTCTTCTAAGATGTTGACCGACACCTGCCATCTCTTGGTTGTACTGAGATATCAGTCAATCAGTCATCTATGTATTTTGCAGACCTGGGGGTTGAACTCAGAGGTTTGCACATTCTGGGCAAGCACTCTACACTAGGTTGCATCCATAGCCTTTTTTATTTTATTTTGAAACAGGACCTCCCTAATTTGCTCAATCTGGCCTTGAACTTGATATCCTTCTGCCTCAGCCTCCTGAGTAGTTGGGGTTGTAGGCATGTACCACTGTGCTGTGTTGAGAACGGCTTTTAATGCTACGCATAAAAGAAATAACTTATGAGCCTTTTGTATTAGTTTTTAATAACATGCTTATTAGTTTAAATGCTGTTTTTTAAAATTTATTGACATAGTCTTTCAAAAAAGTGGTGTATCTATGGAAATGTTAGATTTTTCCTCATAAAATGCAGTAAATTATTTTGATTAAGAGGTATCCTTATG
This sequence comes from Aplodontia rufa, assembly GCA_004027875.1. Classification (NCBI taxonomy): domain Eukaryota; kingdom Metazoa; phylum Chordata; class Mammalia; order Rodentia; family Aplodontiidae; genus Aplodontia; species Aplodontia rufa. Next base: position 28,515 of record PVKS010016225.1, read on the forward strand.
GAAAGATTCAGACTACCCCCAACACAAAGAGGGACTTCTAAGCACTGTTGGCTTCTTGGTAGCATCTCTTCGGTGTCCACACTTTCAGAGCAACTGTCCCTTTTCCTTTAGATCAGAGCTCATTTACAAATGCCACGATTTTATCCAGGCTGTTAAAAGCTAATTTGATCCAATACTAACATACCAAGAGAACGCTAGGTGCTGAACTTAATTGTGATGAAGTAGGATTAAGGGGGTAAAGAGTTAAATTTGAGGTCTATTTAGGTGCCCACTGGTTATCTATGTTCTATGTTGTCTTCTCATCCTGCTGTTCCATACATATATATATCCTGCTGTTCCCTGGAGAAGTTAAGTTCAGCTACCAGCTGCTCTGATCTTTTCAGCACTAATCAACAGAGCTTAGACAAAAAGAGCCAAAATTACTATTTTAATACAAATGAGAAGAAGGGTCTGTCAAGATTTCTTACAGACAAGCATTTCATGTTTCCCTATGGCGTTCCTATGTATACATAGGAAACTTAGGTCAGAATCATTCCATTGTTCTTTCCTTATCCCATCCCTCCTCCCTCCCCTTTAATCCCTGTCATCTGCTCCACTGATCTTTCTTCTATCTTATTTTGTTTTACCCTTCACTGCTTATTTTGGATTAGCTTCTGCATATTGGAGAAAGCATTCAACTTTTGGTTTTTTGGGGACTGGATAATTTCACTTAACTTGATAGTCTCCAGCTCCATTCATTTATTGGCAAATGCCATAATGCCATTCTTCTTTGTGGGTGAGTAATACTCCATTGTGTAAATATACCACATTTCCTTTATCCACTCATCTATTGAAGGGAACCTAGGTTTGTTCCATAGCTTGGCTATTGTGAATTATGCTGCTACAAATACTGATACAGCTGTACCACTATAGGATGCAAATGTTAGATCTTACGGATATACACTGAGGAGTGGGATAGCTGATCATATGGTGGTTCCATTCCTAGTTTTTTGAGGAATATCCATACTGCTTTCCCGAGTGATTATAGTAGTCTGTAGTCCCACCAGCAGTATATGAGTGTACCTTTACCCCCACATCCTTGCCAACATTGTTTTCTGTATTCTTGATAATTGCCAATCTGACTGGAGTGAGATGAAATTTCAATGTTATTTTGATTTCTATTTCTCTGATTGCTAGAGATATTGAACTTTCCCCCCAAATATTTGTTGAATGAGAGACTTCCTTTTTAAAATCATCATTGCCCACATTTCATACTTTTGACTTGTGCATCTTATAGAATTTTCTTTGGGTTTTTCAGGCTCTATATTCTTTTTATTCAGTGCCCACAATAATCATTTATCCTTAAGTAGTGAAAATTCAGTTCTGATACAGACTAGGTGCCTGGCTGTGTTACTTTGCAACAAGAAATTTAAGGAGAACTTAATAGGGAAACTTATAATCTTAATTAAAATTTTAATACTTTGTATGAAATAAAGGTCTCTAATTCCTTTATTTCACTTAAAAAGTATAAGAAGTAAAAGTAAATGGCAAAATTAGAATAATTTTAGATGTTTATTAAAGAAAGAAATGTATCAGAAACATTATTTGGTCATTGTTATAAGATTGTATACTCTAATGAGATTAATCAGACATTTAGAATATACATTTGTAGTGTTTAGTACGTTAGACATTAGCCACATGTTGTCTTCTAGAACTTGAAATGTTTTAGTTATTAATGTGGCTTGCATTGTATTTCTGTTGGACAGCGTGGCTATGGATGGTAGCAGCAGCTTATACTGAACAAGTCCAAGGTGCCAGGCACTGCTGTAATAGTATTTTAATTAATTGAGTACTCACAGCAGCCCTCTGAGGTGTATACATTTATTATTGGTATATTATTTTATACACATACATAAGTATATATATATATGTGTGTATTTTTTAAGAAAAAATTTCTGGTTTTAAATGCCTGTGTGAATATTGTTCAGCATATCCTGGGCATAATGGATATCATACAGTATTTAAAACCCTCCTTTTACCTCCCCATCCTTCCCCTACACCTTTTGCCCTCCTATATACCTAGACTTCCCCAGATTATAAGGTTACTCTCATTTATGGGTTTAACATATAAACTTGATTATCTTTCACCCTGTCTTTTGTTTTACTTTAGCTTCTGCATATAAGAGAACACATTCAACCTTTGAGTCTCTGAATTTGGGTAATATCATTTAGCATAATTTTGTCCATTTCCATCCATTTACTTGCAAAGGCCATGATTTCAGAGTTGAATAGAACTCTACTATATATATGTATATCTTACAGTTTCTTGATCCATTCATCCAGTGATGGACATTTCAGTTGATTTCATAATTAATCTATTGTGAATTGTGCTGCTATAAACTATTGATGTAGCCGTATCACTGTAGTATGTCAGCTTTACATTTTCTGGGAAAATACCCAGGAGTGGGATAGTTGGGTCATACAGTGGTTCCATCCCTAATTTTTTGAGGAGTCTCCATACTCCTTTGCAGAGTGGTTGTACTCGTATGCAGTCCCACCAATGTGTAAGTGTTTTTTCCTCCCCACAACCTTTCTAGCATTTGTTGTTATTTATATTCTTCATTCTTGCTAGGATGACTGGAGTGAGGTGAAATCTTTATGTAGTTTTGATTTTCATTTCTCTGATTCTTAGATGTGTTGAGAATTTTTTCATATATTTGTTGGCCATTTGCTTTTTTTGTGCTGAGAAGTTTCTGTTTAATTCCTTAGCCCATTTTTTGCCTAGGTTGAATGTGTTTTTGGTATTGAGTTTATTGAGTTCTTTGTATATTTTGGATATCATTTCCCTGTCAGAGGAGTAGCTAGCCATTGTTTTCTCCCATTCTGTAGGCTCTCTCTTCACGTTCTTGACTAATTCCTTAGCTATGCAGAAGCTTTTTAATTTAATGGCATCCCACTTATTGATTCTTGGTTTTAGTTCTTGTGCTATGGGAGTCCTGTTAAGAAAGTCTGTGCTGGTTTAATTCCTAAGTCCTTGATCCATTTGGATTGAATTTTTGTGCAGGGTGAGAGATAAGGATCTTATTTCTTTTTTTTTTTCATATGGCTTTCCAGTTTTTCCAGCACCATTTGTGGAATAGGCTGTCTTTCCTCCTAGGAATATTTTTGCTCTCCTTGTTGAATATCAATGGTTAAATATTTAGGTCTGTGTCTTCTATTCCATTACTCTTCACGTTTGTTTTGATATCAATACCATGCTGCTTTTGTTACTGCAGCTGTATAGTATATTTTCAGATCAGGTATTGTGATGTCTCCTGCTGCCGCTGCTGCTTTTTTTTTTTTTTTGATTAGTATTGCTTTGGCTATTCTGTGTGTAACTCAAAGGGGATTGCTTTGAATCTTAAAATGCTTGAGGCAGAATCACCATTTTAACTATATTGATTCTGCCTATTTAAAAATATGGGATGTGTTTCCATCTCCACAGATCTTCTTAAATTTCTTTTTTCAATGTTTAATAGTTATTATTGTAGCGATCTTTTATTTCCTTTGTTAGATTAATTCCCAGTTATTTTATATTATTTTTTAAGGTTATTGTGAACAGGATAGATTTCCTGTTTCTTCTCTGGTCAAGTAACTGTTGGAGTATAAGTAAGGTGTCAATTTATGGGTGTTGATCTTGTATCCTGCAACTTTGTTAAATTCATTTTTAAGCTCTAGTAGTCTTCTGGAGTTTTTTTTGGGGGGGGGTCTTCTAGATATAGAATCAGATCATCAGCAAATAGAGATTGTTTGACTTCCTCTTTTCCTATTTGTATCTCTTTGAATTCCTGCTGTTGCCTGATTTCTCTGACTAGAGTTTTAAGGACTATATTGAATAAGAGTGGTAAGAGTGGATGACCTTGTCTTGTTCCAGAATTTAGTGGGAATGCTTTCAGTTTTTCTCCATTAAGTATAATGTTAGCTGTGAGTTTGTCATACATGGTGTTTACAAAGTTAAGGTAAGTTCCTTTGATCCCTTACTTCTCTACTGTTTATTACATGAATGGATGTTGAATCTTATCAAAGACCTTTTCTGTATCAGTTGAGATGGTCATGTAGTTTTTGTCTTTAATTCTGTTTAAGTGATGGATCACATTTATTGATTCGCATATTGTTGAACCAACCTTTCATCCCTGGAATGAAGCCCACTTGATCATGGTGTATTATCTTTTTGATGTGTTTTTTAATGTGGTTTGCTAGAATTTTATTGAGGATTTTTGCATCTGTGTTCATCAAGGATATTGGACTATAGTTTCTTTGATGTGTCTTTGTCAGGTTTTGGTGTCAGGATTATGGTTGCCTCATAAGAAGTGTCTGGGAGAATTATATCCTTTTAAATTTCATGGACTAACTTAATAAACAGATATTTGTTCTTCTGTAAAGGTCTGATAGAACTCAGCTAAGAATCCATCAGGGCTTGGTTTTTGGTTTTTTTTTTTTTTTTTTGGAAGGCTTTTAATTGCTGTTTCAGTTTCATTACTCAATATTGGTCTGTGTAAGGTTTCCATATCCCCCTGTGACAATTTAGGCATGTTGTATATGATGAGAAATTTGTCCATGTCTTCCAAATTATCCAGCTTGGTGTGGAGTATAGGTTTTCTTTTCTTTTCTTTTTTTTTTTTTTCAGGGCTGAGGATCGAACTAGGGGCCTTGTGTATGCTAGGCAATTGCTCTGCCACTGAGCTAAATCCCCAACCCCTGGAGTATAGGTTTTCAAAGTAGGTTCTGATAATCCTCTGGATTTCACCAGAGTCTGTGCTGATCTCTCCACTTTCTTCTCTGATTTTGTTGATTAACCTCCTTTTATTCTTTTGTTTGGTGAGATTGGCTAAGGGTTTGTCAGTTTTATTTATTTTTCAAAGAATGAACTCTTCATTTCGTTGCTTCTTTGTATTGCTTTTTTATTCTCAATTTTATTGATTTCAGCTCTAATCTTGATTACTGACTGTTGTCTACTAGTTTTGGGATTAGTGGTTCTTCTTTTACCAAGGACTTGAGGTGGAGCAGAAGTTTATTAATTTATTTGGGATCATTCTAGATTTTTGATGTGGGCACTCTAAAAATTGCTTTCATACTACTCCAGAGGATTTGATATGTGTCTTCATTCTCTTTCTGTTTCTAAGAATTTCTTGATTTCTGCTCTTGTATCCTCTTTGATCCATTCTTCATTTAAGAGGGTATTTATCTGTGTGTGTGTATTTAATGTAATATTTGTTGTTTTTCTTGTTGTTAATTACTAGCTTCATCCCATTATGATCTGATAGGATACACAGTATTATATCAGTTTTTTTTTTTTTTTGTATTTGCTAAGATTTCCATTGTGGACTAGAATATGATCTATTTTGGAAAAAGATCCCTGTGCTGTTGAGAAGAAGGTAAAGTCATTTTTAGATGTTTCTTAAGTCCCTTTAATTTATAGTGTTGTTTAGGCTGGAGATATCTTTATTGAATTTTTTTTGTTTGATGATCTATCAATTACTGATAAAGGTGTACTAAAGTCCTCCAGTACTATTGTGTTGTAGCTGATTAATGACTATCATAGAGTTTTTTTTTTCCCCTGTATTTGGGAACGTTGACATTTGGGGTGGATATGTTTACTAGATTTATATTTTCTTGTTGTATTGTTCCCTTTATTAAAATGTAGTGGCCCTCTTTGTCTCTTCTAATTAATTTTTCATTAAAATCAACTTTGTTGGCTATAAGAATCATAGCATCACTTGTTTTCTTGAGCCATAAGCCTGCTAAATATTTTTCCATCCTTTCACCTTCAACTTGTGGATCTCTTTGGCTGTGAGATATGACGCCTGTAAGCAGCATATTATTGGATTTTGTTTTTTGATCCATTCTGCTAATCTGTGTCTTGATTGGGGCATTAAGACCGTTCATGTTCAGTGTTAGAGTAGATATGTGGTTGTGGTTCAATACCATTGTGATTATTTGCCATACTTTGTGCTTACTTGGTTGTCTTTTAAAGGATTATACTTCTGATCCACTTTGTCTGTTTGTGGGCTTTGAGAATTGTTCCTTGTCCTTGAAGTTTGTCTTTGAGTATTCTTTGTAGTGCTGTTTTTGTGCTCATGAATTCTGCTAATTTGTTACTATTTGAATGTTTTTATTTCCTCCTTGAATTTGAAACTAAGTTTTGCTGGGTGTATTACCCTTGGTTAGCAGTTATTTCCTTTAGGGATTGGAGTATCTCATTCCAGACCCTCCCAGCTTTTAGGGTCTGAGCTGAGAATTAGAAGTGATCCTTATTGACTTGCCTCTGCTTGTGATATGGTGTTTCTCTCTTGCAGCTTTTAGTATTCCTGTTTTCCTTGTTATATATTTTGAATATTCTGTGTTTCAGTGAATATTTCTTTTGGTTAGGTCTATTTAGGGTCCTGTATCCTTCCTGAATGTGCATGTCTGTCTCATTTCTGATATGGAAATATCTTCTTTAACTATGCCATTTTGAATGTTCTTTACAACATTAGTTTGTAGCTTGATATTTTCTTCTATCCTGGTTACTCTCAGGCTTGGTCTTCTGATTTTGTCCCATATCTGAAAATTCTGATCATGTTCTGTAAGTTTTTTTTACTTTACTGACTTCTGTGCAATCAAGATTGCTTAGCCTGTCATCATTATCTTTAGTTCTATCTTCAAGCGCTGAAGTTCTATTTTTTATTGATTTTAATCTGTTATTAAAATCATCTACTGACCTTTTAATTTGGCTGATTGTCTCTTTCAAATCTGGGAATTCTGTTACTTTAAAAAAAATCTATTTCTTTGTTGAAATGGCCTTTCAGTTTCTGTGATTGCTTTCTTAGTTCATTCCTTAAATGTTCTTTTAATTCTCTGATCATTTTAATCATCATATTGCTGTTACTTTTCTCCTGGTTTTCATCCAGGTCCCTATTAGTGGACTCCTTGGTTGGGAGTTGTGAACTTGGGGGAAGGAAGTTTATTTAGCTGTTTCATCATTTTTTAAGAACTTCTTGCTCTTTAAATTAAAGTGAATTCTTTTTTTCTTTATTTTGTGCATGAGCCTTTGAGTGTGATTGTCTTGTTTGCTCTGAGGTATTTTTCTTTGGAATTGATGCAAGGGTCTATGTAAGGGGGTATGGCCTGAGTTGCTCTCTGATTTTTTTTCTCATTGGGATTTTATTGATGGATTAGAGTGTGTCTTCCCTTACTTAAGTTGGGGTACTGTCTGGAAAATTGAGGTTAGCTGCAGAGATCCTATTCTGTGGAGTTTGGTGTCCCTTAAGATCTTTAGTACCTCACTGAGTTATAGGAAATCAAGCATTGTGGACTCCCAGTGATTACAAAGCACAGTTTTAAATTGGTTACTTTTTCCCTACTACTGATGTCACAATGTTAATTGCCTCCTCTGAGAGCAATGATGTGTTTAGAAATTACTTATGCCAATAACAGAATTTAACTGACATCTATATCAGACTTAAAGCAAACAACAGATATTAAATTTGGTATTTACAGTAGTAATGGTTATATTGTGTTGTGGGCTTCAGTCATAGCCACCAATTTGAGGTAAGACCTGTTAAACTTACAGGTGACTGAGAGAAAAAGAAATATGAGAGGAAGGTATAGAAAGACTTATAATTAGAGTGGGAGCAGAAAGGAGGTAGAAGACTAGAATTTGATGGTAAAACAAAAAGATTAAAAAGAGAGAGAGAAGAAAAAACAGAAGTAACAAGTTAGGGGAAGGGTGGAGGAGAGTAAAAAAAGAGTTGAGTGTTACCAAATGGAAGGATAGAGGGAAGTTGAAGGAAATTAAAATACAATATCTACGAAAACAAAATAAAATAAAATGAAATAAAACCATGCTAGTATGTATATTTGTATGTGTCCATGTACCAATTGATTTCTCCAGATGTCACAAAAATGCACATCAAAAACAGAGGAAGAAAGGAAAATAATTCTTAATGAAAAATTGAACCTGTGACCACTGGGATTGTCCCATTACACATTTGGGGCAGGTGTTCAGTGCCCTATTTGAGTTTTGTTAGTAGGTACCCACAGTCTAAAGCATTGTGATCTCAAGTTCAGGATTCTAAGGGTGGATGACTGTTTTTTGGGGATAGCTCAGTCTACTGGACTTTGCTGGGTGGTTACCACCCCTAAGGAATTCAGGTAAACAGTTGCCTCCAGGGCCTGGCCCATGCTGGCTGCCTCTGTGAATATGAAACCCAGGAGGTCCCAGGATTCCTGGCGAAGGGTGGTGAATGCAGAGCAACATTCCCCCTGCCGGCCACGTACACAGTCCCTCCAGACCTCTGGGCCCAGACCTTGTGCTCTCTTGCATACTCCTGACCTGCTGGTCTGCTCAAAATGGCTGCTGTCTCTCTTTCTTACTCACGGGTTAGCCACGCTGCAATCTTCTCCCACAGAAGAGATGCAGTAGAATTGTCCATGGTTAGGTCCCCTACTGAACTTGACCTCTGTGTGGCAGATTCAATGTCACTGTAGTTTTCAGCTCCACCCCCAGTTCTGTGGTGATTGTGGGTAATGCCAGTTGGTGCTGCCACAACCTGCTGGGGCTGATTCAGTTTCCTCTTTTCCACTTTCTACACTCAAACTCCAATTCTTCATGAACTTCCCACTGACTGACCAACGTTGTGCCCCAGTGAGGCTTTTCCCATATGCATATATCTCAGCAAGCCTGCTTTCCAGGAATTTCTTCATTCCGAGTCAAGGAGTCTGACTAGGTCAGCTTCCCTGTAGTCTGATGTGATACTGATACCTCTGAGTTGTATACTTTTAACAGGTTGAGCTCTCTAATTCAAAAGACCAAAGTCTGAAATGTTCTAAAATCTGAAAGTTTTTGAATGCTGTCTGAACGTTCACAAAAAGCTTCAGATTTTGGAGTGCTTTTTTTTTTTTTTTTTTTTTTTGAGAGAGGGACTATGAGAGAGAGAGAGAGAGAAATAATTTTTTATTTAGTTTTTCATGTGGCTTTCATTGCTCCAAGACTTTGTTGTGGTGTTGGGATTTGAACTTGTGAACTCACACATGCCAGGGAAGCGCGGTAACTGCCGAGCCACCGCTCCAGCCCCTTTGGAGCATTTTTTAAAGGATGCTAAATTATTAATCTATGCAAATATTCCAAAATCTGAAGAACACTGAAATCTGAAACTTTTGCTTCCACATATTTCAGACTAGGGATACTCAACCTGTATACCAATTTTAAAGCAAAGGAAACTGAAAGGTCCTTAACTAGTAGGTGCTACTGCAGAGATTTGAACCCAGATTGACACTGAGTCTTCATGTAATTCTTAATGTTGCAAGACTCAGTTATAATTGCTTAATAACAATAGCTAACAAATGTTGTTAATGTAGTGTGAGATGTACTACAGGTACTTTAAATGTATTACTTCGGTATCTTATAAAATTAGGAAAGAACAGTCATTAAAACCATTAAAGTTTTCTTGGATTAATTTTCACTTATTTTACCGTATTTAAATAGGCATGTATTTTAATAAAAACTTCATCTATCGTTTGTTTATAGTTCCTACATCAAGTTGTTGATGTGTAAATGCTGAAAATTTTACTTAGTGTAACTAATAAACCTGAGTCTTCCCCGGCCTTTGATTCCAAGAATTCATGCAATCAACGAATATTATAAATGTCGTGAAAACTGCATATCCCTATTGCTCTCAATGAAAGATTTTTTTCCTCTGTTAATTCTTTTGTCATAATTCTTTTTTTGTTATATAGACAAATCATTGGTAGAGTATACTGGTTAATCTCTAAATTTTTGGCATTGGTGTTGTTATATGCTTGGGTCCAATTACCTGTGAAGCAATCCAGTTTGTTGTATTGTTTCAGATAAACAAGGCACAATATGTCAAAGTTGCACATGCATGACAGTGGATATTTCTCTATGTTTTCAGTTAACTTTTATTAGAAACAAACTTTAGGTATACTGGCCTTCATACCAACATTTTTGTGCAATGATTTCACGTGAAATTTGAAAAAACAGAGAGAGCTCTCAATGTTCTGAACGTATTAAGTTCTGACTTTCACCTTTATTGACCTGTGGAGGTTTCTTTCCTCTTGATGCTTGGTTGTCCGCTGAAATATTTAGGTAGGACTGAAAGAGCAGTGGTAGATCACATATAATCCCTCACACCTGTGAGTAGTGGCATGCCAGGCAAGCACCATAACCGTCAAGCCACCACTCCAGTCCCTCTCTTGTATTTTTTAAAAAATGTGGACAGATGGGGGCTGGAGTGGTGACTCAGAGGTTATAGCACTTGTCTTGCATGAGTGAGTACTCGGGTTCAAATCCCAGGACCCACGTACACTGCTAAGTGTTGGAGCAATAAAAGTCGTCTGAAAAACTCAATAAAAATTGATTCTCTCTATCTCTCTGTCTGTCTCTCTCTCACTGTCCTTCGCTCTTTAAAAAAGTGTGCAGTGTTTTAATATAATTTCTGTTGAGCACTCACAACAATCTGAGCTCAGCCTCTAAATACTTGAGTTATTATGAGGCAGACAAAGCTGAAGATGTAGGATCCATTTTCAGATATTTGAGCTTCCAAATATATAACTGTGGTTATATTTTGTGTCTTCTCTTTTAGTATTTTGAATGTAAGCATTTCACGTTCAGACACCTGATCTTTTCATTGTATTTTTTCCCTTGTATATTCTAAGTAGTCTGAAAACCATCTTCATTGTTAAAAATTCAGTATAGTATTTAGAAAACTCTGACAAAACAGAGTGGTGGTTGAGAGTTATCACAACCTTCTTTTTGCCATTTATCTGATTTTTGGAGCTAATTTGTTACGGTTGAATCTAATAGATTAACTTCTTTTTTAGTAAAAGTCATGAATCTCAAGTAAGTTGCTAGGATTTCAGAAAATAGTCAGTGTTCATATTTGGGAATTGTGTCTTTTGAGTCTGTAACTGAAAAAGGCTATTAATGACAAGTAAAAGTGTCTGTTAAAATTCTAAAACTGTCTCAGAATAGAAACGGTACAGTGTTCAAACAATAAAGCCTCTCCTAGAAGGCTGCCTTTTAGCCATTTATTTCCCTGCTCACTAACACTTCTAGCCTGTAGGGGATGAAAACAAAATAATGAGAGATAAAGGTGGTACTCCATTGTGGTGCTCCTTACCAGGCAGCTCTTGCAAAATACTTGGGAAGACAGGGTGCATTTTTCCTCAGTAAAAGTTAGATTGTATGCTATTAGAAGTCTTGTGGATGGTGGGCCATCTACATTGAGAAATGAATTGGCACTGATTTTAAAAAATAATTGTATTTTAGTATACAAGTTTCTTTAACATTTGGGCATGATTTATTTATTTTTTGCTTATGATGGCCATCATGCAACTGATATTTTATGACTCTGTGTGTGTGTGTATATATATATTACACACATATGTAATTTCTTACTTTAAAGATTTGTAAGTGGATTCATGAAAATAGTCATCAAATCTTTATACTTCCATGCTTTCGAGACCCTCTCCTCCTCTTTTTTAATGATTGGCATTGACTGTAATGAAGGATTTTTTTGTTTGTTTGTTTGTTTGTTTTAAAGGGAGAGGTAGAGAAAGAAGCATTTTTTTCATTTGGTCTTTGTTTTTCCTTTATTTGTATATGTGGTGCTGGAGATTGAACCCAGATCCTAGCACATGTCAGACAAGTGCTCTACCACTGCCTATCTCTCCAACACCTGTAAGGAAGGATTTCCCTGTAAGGAAGGATTTTTAAGGAAATATTGCTATCAGAGTGCTATCGAAAAAGCAATGTAACATTCTAAATAAAGTGCTTTCACATTTTTCTAATTTTTTTTCTATCAAAATATAAACTCAGTTGAAAGTTTCTTCTCAAGTTTTGCTACTTGCGTGTGACTCTTTGGGTAAGGTTGTTGTTGCCTATGGCCATGAATATTCTCATGAGCTAAGATAGGTTGCAGCTGGACACAGCATCTATGTGTGTGGTCTCTGTCCGCTGATCTCTAGCTCCTTCATTTCCCCACTTTTGCCATTTACCCAGTTTTATAGTCTTTACTTTGGAGGCTTAACTTTGTACATGATATTTAAATCTTTGCATTTTTACGTTTGAAATTTCAAAAGTACACTTACTGTGTTGTGTAATGGATCTCTCATCCATTCCTGATCTCATGTTGCCTCTGTAATATCCCCATGCTATAGATAGAAATGAATATATACATTTATATTAATTATTGAAATTTCTGAGTTTCTCTGCCTCCCTGAGTATAGTTTGGCTTCTCATGGGAGTTGAGTGTACCTAACCATATTGGTAATTTCCCTTTTTCCTCCCTCCACTCCCTCCCTTCTCCCCACACCTTCATAGCTGTGGTTTCCCCAACTTATGCGATATTTCAACTTTGGTGGGTTTATTAATTAAACATAGCTAACTTTCATCCTAGCTTAGGTTTTACTCTAGCTTCCACATATGAGAAAAAAAACATTTGGCCCTTAAGTCTCTGTGTTTGGGATGTTTCTCTCAGCATGATATTTTCCATTTCCATCCATTTAGCTGCAAAAGCCGTGATATCATTCTTTTTAATAGCAGAGTGGAACTCCATTGTGTACAAAAAATGCAATCAATAAATGGGCTATGGAACTAAATGGAAACTTCTAAACAGAGGAAGTTCAAAACACCAGTAAATATGAGAAAGTGTTCTGTATCATTAGCATTCAGAGAAATGGAAATCAAAATAGCACTGAGATTCTACTTTATTCCAGTCAGAATAGCAAAAATGAAGAATATGAACAATAGCAGATGCTGGAGGGGTTGTGGAGAGAAAGGAACACTGACACACTGTTGGTGGGACTGCGAACTGGTACAGCCACTCTGGAAAACAGTGTGGAGCCTCCTCAAGAATTTAGGGATAGAACCACCTCATGACCTAGCTATCCTACTTTCCTGGTATTTTCCCAGAAGACTTAGAATTTTCATACTACAGAGACATAGCTAAATCAAGTTTATAGCAGCTCAGTTTTCAGTAGCTGAACTATAGAATCAACCCAGATGCCCCTTGCTGGATGAAGGGATCAAAAAACTGTGGCCATCACTTTTTTATTAGTAGATTTAGAGAAATGCTAGTCTTTACTATTGTCATCAATCAGATTTTCATGTTCTTTCTGGATATTTAGGAAGCACAGATATTTGATATTACAAAAGGTAAGTGTTTATAAAGCCATTGTATAATCAACCTAGAGCACTTCTTTAACACCTGGATGGGGAACTTAATTTTAAAGAGCAGAAAAAAAAACAACCTAATGAGGTATGAGTTAGACTATGAAAATGCCCATAAAAATACCCTAAAGACAAGTTTTAAATAATGCATCGATGAAGCTACGGATGATTGAAAACTATCAACTGACAGACCAATGAGCTATTCAGAAATTAGGGGTTAAAATATTCTTCAGTGAGCAAAATGCTTTCTGTCTTTGCTTCTGTTTAAACCATAGAGTTATTATGTTCATGCACTACAGAAGAAATTGCAAATTTAATTTGACAACCATCAAGAGAAAAAAAAGCTTGTTTAAAATTAAGCTTTTAAAAAATTTGAATCAGTTGTAAGAAACAACAACTAGAAATACTTTGTATCCTTTATCCTATTTATCCCTGTAGTAACATCTTATAAAATTATAGGAAATAGCTTATTAATTTTCATTGTTATAATATTAATTAAAAGAAACAGCCTCTTCATAAACTTTCCCTATGTCCTAGAATCCAAATTCATAACTTGTGAAATCTGACCTATGGATTATCTAGATGCCTTGTGTTAGATCATGCTGGGATTTATTTGGGCATTGCTCAGGGTACTCATTCCCAAAGCAAACAGACTTGATGGGGAAGTGACTGGGGCATCTCATTTGTCTGTGGAAAGGGCCATCTTGCCTGGAGACTCAGGGACAGGATCACAAACTCGGAGACTAAGGCTTTCTGTCTCTGCTGCTCAGTTGCTGTCAGCTTCAATCTCTTGGTTGGCTTCTTTCACATAGGGGTCATGAGCGTTGCCAGTACACCTCACAAAAATTGTTTCTAGAGAGGCTTGTTTAGTTTCCCATGGTTCATTTGGAAAAGAAACAACTGAAATAAAACAGAAGAAAGGAGAAATTTGGAGAAGGTTCTCATTGTCCTGGCTAAGGTCACTTAAAGAATCTTAATCAATTACCCAAGGCAAAGGGTTAGAATATGTAGCATAGACTTTCCTCTGAACATGAGGGTTGTTTTCAGAAACAAAAGCATTATTGTAAATTGGGCAATCACCCTGACTCTTGTCTATTCTAATATTGTAATGGTTTTAAGAAATTTCCAGTTGACGTTGTCATTTGAACAGAATACTATGAATAGTGAATTGTATCTGAAATTTTACAGGACTTAAAAATATTAATTCAGTGAGACACTTAGTCTCAAAATCAGAAAGTGGACAAGCATATGTGTGAACTATTGCTGTTTAAATTCAGTATTATTTCTGGAGGGCTCCTAGTTTATGCAGTAGAAAACAAGAAAGAAATAAAACTTTCATGTGATTTTTCCTAAGAATCTACAGAAAAATTGTTATAAGTGAGAGGTTAGCTAGGCTGATAGATTTAAATTAAATATATTTCTGTATATAACCTCAAAAATGTGACAATAAAATAAGATACTTTATTTTAACTCAGGAAAGGATGTATAGTTCCTTCATGTGTGAAATTAAAATTTTTATAAAAATCTATGAAAGGAGAATTATTAAAGAAATAGAAAGCCAATACAGTGAGTCAGTTAAAAAGAATGATTTTAGCCTTTCTTTTATTTCCCAGTTGAACTCGACAAGATAATGTATTGTAATAATCTAACTAGTAGCATTCTAATTAAGTTTTTACTGAGGTAGTGGTAAATTTTAGTCTGCTCTTGAATATCATACATTTCCTCTTTTCATTTGGAAAAGGTGATCCTCTGTGAAGACCTTACTGTCATTCCACTTTGGAGCTTTCAGGTATTTTCCAGCACAGAAAGCCTGCTGACTGAAAAACTGATGTAGTCTTGTGTTATACAGCCATACCCATCTACCTTGCTGGCAGAAAAGTGTTCTACATAGTAGTTGGTTTGTTTGTATCATGGTTTCTCACAGCAAAATAAAATATCCACACTGATCTTTTAATTCTGTTCACTTTGCATTTCACTTGCAGTATTATTTCCACTCACCAAACATAACAATGCTGTTTAAGTGATACCAATAAGATAAATGTGTTTTCCAGCGTCGGCATGAAAGTACAGCACAAAATTGGGAAAATCTAGATTCCAATTAATTGTTGACATCCAGGAAAGCATTAACTCCTTAGGACTTTATTTTCTTTCATAAATGAAGAATGTTCAGTGTTTCCCAAAGTATAAAATGGAAACCACCAGCAATGTGTTAGGTATTAAATATTATATGAGTGAACATTTTAAATTTTATTAGTACCATATTTATTTCAGTGTGTATGGATATAAAGAATAACTCCAGATTTAAAGGGAAACATTGCTTTGCAAGAAGCTTATTAAAAGAAGTGAATCAATTTATGAGGAAAAATGTAGCACATGGATATGGCCTAAATCATAGAAGTGGTATGTGAATGATTAGAATTCGGCATTCATGGAGTGGGTGATGAACATGCTGTTAGTGTCTCTGGTTTTGATTTTGTAATGGTAAATTCTGTAACTGTATACTTAGCTGGATATTCTCTATAGCAGGGTCTGGGTTTGCCATATCATTTAGAAAGGTTTTATTAAAAAGTCCCAGAAGCAGGGCTGGAGTGGTGGCTCAGCGGTTTCAGCACTTGCCTGGCA
>PVKS010016226.1:0-44224 GCA_004027875.1 Aplodontia rufa
AGCTAGATTATGGAACCAACCCAGATGCCCCTCACTTGACGAGTGGATACAAAAGCTTTGGTACATATATACTATGGAATACTACTCGTCCATTAGAGAGGACGATATTATGGATTTTGAAATCAAATGGATGGAGATGGATAGAATTATGCTTAGTGAAGTATCCCAAGCTCAGAGACTCAAGGGCCGAATGGTTTCTCTCATCTATTGATGCTAGCATATATGGGGAAGCAGTAGGGCAGACGGCTAACCTAACAAAACTGCAAATTGAATGACTTTCAGAGCATTAGGGGGATGGCTCTCTAGAATGCTTGGAGGTGTAGGGAGGGGAATGGGGAGGGGGGAGGGTATATGAAGAACTCTTGGGACTCTGGAGATTGGGAAGATGGGGAACCATCCCAGAAGCCGATGTCGTTCCTCCACGAACTACCTATTTAACGCATGAGTTCTTCTGGGGGAAACTGCAACAGGCAAAACCCAAGGTGGTTATCCATGATCTGGCTTTTACCCCCGATAACAAAGTTTATATCCATTGATTGCTAATGTTTTGATAATGTTTCCCCCTCAACTGTATTTCTATATACTTCTAATAAAAAAATTAAAAAAAAATAAAGCACTGCTTGGATTGGCAGCTCCTGTGTTCGCAGGCCTCACCCCACATATAGGTGCTCCATGAATCTCCAAGTGCTCTCCATGAACCCTAGCCAGTGCTCTGCCCTGGCTTTGGGAAGTAAGTGATCTCCTAAAGCCAACAGACCAGGCCATTGGGCCTGATAGCAAATCTATTCCTTCTGGTGTTAGATTCAGAAAGCAGCAGAATCTTCCAGATGAAAAGTTGAGAATAGACCCTGCCATCGTGGTCACGCCACCCTGACGTGAGGTCAGGGCAGGAGACCTCACGGCACAAACTTGGTGGCCTGCTTCCAGTGCCCCCACCCGCATAAGGTGGTGGCCCGTGCCAGCCACCAGTCTCAGGCAGGTGAGTTTCATCAGCCCTGTATTTCACCTCTGACTAAACAAAGACTGAGCTCACTAAGAAGCTGGATTCTAAATTTAGCACCTAACTCTGGGAAACTGGTGCATTTGCCCCCACCGCCCCGGCAAAGTGGGCTGTGAGGTCGCTGCTCCATTTCTCCCACTCTGCCAGGCTGCCCTGACGCCCAGGAGTCCCGCTGACTCAGCCAGGGCCTGGGGCTGGCAGAAACGGCCTTAATGACCCTCCTCTGCTGTGCTGCTGGGGAAGTGGGGGCTGGTGAAACCTTCAGGGAGTTCTTAGTTTCCACGACCCGGCGGTGCCCCCCACATCGGCTCCATTACCACCTGCTCTGCAGCCTCCAAATGCCCCAACTCACAGCCTGGACACGATCCTGCTGGCTCTGTGGGAAGCCTCTGACCACCATTCCACTCTATTCATCCTCTTGGGCTAAGAGGCGTGTCTCCCAGGGTTAGGTGACGGTGATTCCTTCCAGATCACCCAGCCCTAAAAGCTCTTCTTGCAAGGGGTGAACTTCGGGCATCTGTAGAGCTCTAGATCCCAGACTAGACTCCTGAGTACTGGGATCATCTTCCTTAATCCTCACAAAAACCAGTGAGATAGGTGCTATGAGGACCCCATTTTACATCATGGCAAACTGGGACTTGCAGAGGTTCCCCAGCTTGCTGGGCCAGTGCAAAACCAGCCCACTGCTTTCAGTAGCTCTACTTCACAGTTTCTGTTTGGGCACCTCCCTCAAACCCTGGCACTGCATCTGGATCCCAGAACTTCGTCCATCTGATGCTATTTTTGACCCTCAGCCTATGAACTGGAGCCTGGATTGTGATGAGGCTCTAGAGCTGGAATCTCTTGCTACCTGTGTGGGCCTGGGCAGGTTTATGAGCCTGTCTGAGGCTCAATTTCCATCAGCTTGGCTAGGCCAAACTCCATCTCCCATAATTCTCTTACCTGTGCATTTCTGGTGGGGGCAGCCACAAAAAATATTCTGATGAGAGCATTGGAGGGTACAAGTGAAGATGTCACCTCCTTTGTGGTTTGCACAGGTTGTCACTTACCTGCTGGCTTATCTCTTGGGGGCAGGACTTGCAACTATTCTACCTCCCTTGGGTGCTTCTTCAACTTCTGGGCCACATCTATGGGTTCAGCTCCACGTCAGGGTACCAGCTTCTCCAGCAGGACACCCCTACTGTCAAGGTTCAAGGCAGAAAGAACTGGCACAGTTCTCAGTCTGCCCCTGTGGTTTCTAACTAAGGTGACCCTCTCGTCCCATTTTGCCTAGAACTTTCCTAATTTTATTTTATTTTTTTCAGGACTGAGGACTAAACTCGGGGCCTTGAGCGTGCTAGGCAAGTGCTCTGCCACTGAGCTAAATCCCCAACCCTGAACTTTCCTAATTTTAAAACTGGAAGTTTTAAATCTCAATAAATGCTCAGGCTTGAGGAAACAGGCCAGGTAGTTAGTCACCTTGTTCTAGTTGTGCTCATGGGTTCCAGATCACCTCCTTCCCCAAATGCCTGCTGAGTAGAATTCAAGCCTCAGCAGCAGAAGCAAAGAAATAGCCTTATAGAGATGCTCAGGCAGCACACCCAGAGTGAAGGTCAAAGCCCTGTAACAGACCTGGCAAACATTCGAAGAGGAGATGATAGACAGATGGGACAGTTACCAGGTGGCAACAGTGTTCGCCTGGTAGAGCTGTGGGCATTAGTGCGTGGCACAGAGGAAGCCATCGATACGTATCGGATCTTACTGTTACTTAACAGGAGTTGCAAACTGCTCCTCTGTAAGATGGCAGTGGCAGTAGCTGCTCCTCTGCCCCTCAGAGCCATGTGTTGTAGGTAACGCTCATCGAGGATGATAGTGATTGCCTTTGGATGGTGTGGTAATCGGCAGGGAGCTGCTGGTGAACTGACACATGCTGTGTCTTCGTGAAGGTGGCCGTTACACAGGTATGGACATAGGTGAAGCTTCATTGAGCTATACACACAAGATGTGCACGCTCTACTGCAATGTGCTATAATGCGACAAAACCAACATTTTTTAAAATGGTATAATGGAAAAATATCAATAATAATGTCTAAAAATATCTGATTCCCCTCTGCCCTCAATTTGCTATGTGACCTTACATAAATTCTTTAGACTGCAGTAACCACATCCATAAAACGGGTAAGCCATGCGGTGCCAGAGATCAGGAGACTGATCCAAATAACTCCCTTGCTCCCGAAACAAACAAGAAAGCAGAGAACTCACAGGGAAGGCCTATGAAGATCTGAGGTGTGGCAGTCCTTTCACTGGGTGCCTGACACATTTATAGCCACCATCCTTTAGACAGAGATGATTGTGAGTTTGGATCCACACAGGAAATATCTATGAATGTGCTTGGAAAAGCCCAAATGCTAGCAATGCCTGGAAGCCAGTAGGTGGGCATGCCCGAGCTTAGTACCTGTCAACAGGGGCCTGCAAGGGAATATGTATGCATCTGGGAGAAGGAAGGACAATAGTGCCGTGATTATAGACCCACTGTGTGCCAGACTTAGCACCAGGTGCTCCCCTTGCATCATCTCATTTGACCCTCAGTGGAATGACATGCAGTCACTAGAAATGACAGATATGTAAGAATTTGAGATAGTCTATGTTTTACCCATTTGCATTTTCTAATTTTTAACTATATTTATACAGCAAAAAAATTATAGAAATTAGAATTGAAAAATACCCAATTGTCAAAGAAGCTATTTTTCTCCATGTGGGAAGGGGCAACTGTGTTCTGATTCAGTAATCAGTTGAGCACAATCCCAAACAGTTCTACATTAATGCAAAGTTAGGCAGTTATTGCACCTGTTATATCATCCAGAGACTGTGATTGTCCCAATTGCCACATGTTTGATTTCAACTTTGATTAACAGAAAACAGGCTTGGTTGGAGGCAGGGAGACAAGTCGCAAGGCTACTGCAATAGGAAACAGTAAAAGTGCTTCTGGACCCTGTTGCTATAGCAACAGCACAGCAAAGCTATTTAGTTGTTAACTCCTGAGAGAAAAGGCAGGACGAAAATTAGTGTAAAGTTATAGTACAATTTGAACTGTGGGTATTTAACCTCTGTCTCTCCAGCACTCCTGTGAGCATACTCAGCACATTCCTGGTTAGCTGTAACCTGCCCCTCCTTTGGTCCACAAACCAGATCTGAACTAGCAAGAGTGCAGTTATTTGAGGATGAACCCTAGAACAGTGCTTCCAAACCACAGTAGCCTGCAGAGGGATCCCCTGGGGACTTTGTTATAATGCACAATTGACTTGCGGGAAGATCTGGGGTGGGGTCCCAGAGTCTGCATTTTTGAAAAGCTCCCAAGTGGTACCAATACTGCTAGTCCCCAAACTGAGTAGCAAAGCCCTAAGCTAGACTGCTAAACCTTTGGGAAGGAAGGAATCAGACCGATCATGTCTTGTTCCCGCTGCATCCTCCAGATCTATCATGTTACCTGATATAGAGGTGTGGAGGGGAGGGAGGGAAGCTCAATACATGTTACATGAATCAAGGACCATGGAAATGCTCATGGTAACAAAGCTTCCTTCCTTTCTGGGCTTCTGGTCACCTTTTAACAGGTTTTGACTTGTTTTATTTCATCCTTCCAAAAATTATTATTACTATATATTGTTTTTCCTGGAAGAAGTGGGAGCATATAACCGGTGTTAATAGACATTTTGTGGTTTGTGTCTCTTAATATGCATATTGGAGACTGCTATGGGATGAATATTTGTGATCTCCAAAATTCATATGTTGAAAACTAACCCATAAAAGTGGGGCTGGACACAATGGCTCATGCCTTTAATCCCAGGGACTTGGGAGACTGAGGCAGGAAAATCACAAGTTAGAGGCCAGCCTCAGAAATTCAGCAAAGCATGCCCAAGGACCCGGGTTCAAACCCTACCACCATGTATACAACAAAGTGGTTGAGTGATGATAACCAAAGGAAAAACTAAATAAAACTGATTCTCTCTAAAAAAAAAAAAAAAGAAAAGAAAAGAAATTTAGCAAGACTCTGTCTCAAAGTACAGAAATAAAGCAGATGGGGTATGTTGCTCAGAGGTAAAGCACCCCTGGGTTGAATCCCCAGTACCAACAGGAGAAGAAGAAGAAGAATATGAGTGTGTGCAGTGGTGGGGTGCTTGTGAGAAACTATTAGTGCCCTTATAAAAGAGGCTGAGGTAGCTTGCTAACTCTTTTGCCCTGCTACCATTCAAGGACAGAGAAGGAGCCATCAGTGAGGAATGGCCCCTTACCAGACACTGAATCTTGGACTTTCCAGCCTCCAGAACTATGATCAAGAAATTTCTCTTGTTTATAAATTACCCAGTCTCAAGTATTCCGTTGCGGTGGAGGAATGGACTAAGACAGATACTTTTTCCATATCTACTCATATAGATGAGCTTCATTCCTTTAATGAGCTACAAACTAGTCTATTCAAATATAAACATTTAATCATGCCCCATTTGCTAGACATCTCCAACTTTACAAGTCTTGTTATTTCCAGTCATGCTATGATACACACACACATACAAGTACATGTTTTGTGCAGGTGAAAGTTATTTGTTGGGTCCATATACATACATCCCTACAAATTTCTGATGGACGAATTCTTAGATGCAGAATGACTGAGTCAAAGGGCACATGTGCTCTGTGTGATGATAGATGTTCAATTGTCCACCAAAGAAGTTGCATCAATTTTGCACTCTCATCAATATTTTTTAAGAATATCTTTTTCTTTGCATTTTGAATTCTATACACTATCAATTATTTAACCTTATCAATCTGATAAGTGAAAAGGAATCCTTGTTTTCTTTTGATTTCATTAAATATGAATGATGCTGAGCATTTTTCACAGATCCCAATACCATTGTATTAACTAGTATAGGGTTATTTTATTTGGTAAAGTTAATGATTTTTGTATATGGATTTGGGAACCATCAGCCTCACTGAATTCTTTTACTATATCTAATAGCTTTTTCAGTTGATCACTTCAATTTTATAGTTATACAAGCATAACATTTGGAATTTATAATTGTGTCTTTTTCTTTATAATTTTTATTCTTTTTTCTTAAACTTATTGCAATAAAAACACATTAAGAGGGGCTGGAGCAGTGCCTCGGCAGTTACGGTGCTTGCCCAGCATCGCAAGTGCACAGGTTCAAACCCCAGCACCCACGTACACAACTAAGTGTCAGAGCAACGAAAGCCATGGGGAAAAACTCAATAAAAATTGATTCTCTGTCTCTCTCTCTCGCGCGCGCGCGTGCGCTCTCTCTCTCTCACTGTCCTTCTCTCTAGAAAAAAACACATTAAGAGATCTCTTGTCAAATTTTTAAGTATCATTAACTATTTTAAATAATTGATCTGTATTTTAAACAGTTAATGATAAACTTTTTAATTTGTTAAAGTATCACTTCACAGATGTTCAGCATTGCTAGCTATAAGCACGATGCTGTACAGGGGATTTTTAGAGCTTTTTTATATTGCATAACTGATGCTTTATGCCCGTTGAGCAGAAACTCCTCATCTACTCCTCCCCCACCTGTGGTGATTACCTTTCTATTTTCTCCTTCTACAGGCTTGACTATTTTAGATACCTGGTAAAGTGGAATCATGCAATAATTGTCCTTCTGTGACTGGCTTGTTTCCTTTAGCATGGATGTTTTTCCAGCTCTTTCATGTCTTGGCATAAGGTAGAATTTTGTTCTTTCTATGGCTGAATACTATTCCCTTATATGTATGTGCCATATTTTCTTTATTCATTTAGCCGTTCATGGACATTTAGGTTGCTTCCACATCTTGACCCCACAATTTTTACATCCTTATTTCTTTCTCTTATTGGTTAGTACGCTAGAAAAACTATTATATAACAATAATGACTGCCTGGAGCTGTGGTTCAGCAGTAGAGCTCTTGCCTAGCAAGTACAAGGACCCAGGTTCAAACCCCAGCACCATACATAAAACTGTCAGAAAAACAAAAATCAGATGAAAAATAAATAAAATTGATTCTCTCATTCTCTCTCTCTCTCTAAAAAAAATGATGAGAATGAGCATACTTACCTTATTCTTGATTTTAACAGTGTTGATAGGTTTTCATCATAAAGAATAATACTTTTAGGTTGAGATTTACTTTTATTTTATTAATGGAAATCTGTTTTGTTGCGACTTTCTTCATTTCCTATTTCATTAAACATTTTAAAATCAAGAATGATAATAAATGAAATAAAAGAACACATTTCCTAATGTTGAACTCTTTTTAACTCATGCAATGAGTTATGGTTATGGTTATATTCCTGTCTTTCTTTTAATGAGCTACAATTTCTGTGTGCTGTTATTTTATCAGGATTTTGTATTGATTTTCATAAGTGAATTTTATCTGTATTATTCTTTTATATGCTTCACTGGATTAGAAATCCATATCATGCTGGCTTGAAACAAAAGTAGTAATTTTTTTGTAGCTCTCTAGTATAATTTAAGAAGTTATGCAAATCTCTTTTCCTTCAAGTTAGACAGGTTCAAATTTTGCTTGAAATTTAAAAAAAAAAACTTTTAAAGTCATAAATGCCCAGCAATGGTAAAAAGGCTAAATATATTTAAAATAAAATATATACAACATGCCGTTTAACTGTCTAGGCTGGAGCCTTTGGGCAGGCTAGAAAGTAAGGTAGCTCTTTGGGGAAATTCTCATTTCATTCCACAATAAATGGAATAAAAGATGATTCGTTCCATCTGTTGTTTTAGGTTTTCTGTCTGTAACACAATCAATTCTGGACATGTACATTTTCCTGGGAATTAAGCCAATGGTTTTCAAATTTACTTACATAGAAGTATTTTCTTAAAATTTATTTAATTTCCTCAGTATCAATGATTACTTTTCTAACTTTGTATATTTGTGCTTCCTCCCCCTTCTGGTCTTGCGGAGATTAACTAGCAGCTTATCTATTTCATTATGTGCACGTTTTTACTTTACATTTTCCTAGCTCTTGGGTTTATGTTCTAGTCTTCTTTTCTCCAAGCCAGTAATTTCCGTTTTCATTTTATAAATCCTTCCACTTATTTTAATTGGTCTTTTTCATAGCTCTCAATTCTTGATTTAGAATAATTATTAATTTTCACTCCCTTGTGTTTAAGTCATTGCTTACATCTAAATGTTTGTGTCACTCCAAATTCAAGCACAGCAATCCTCTTCCTAAAATGATAATTCAGGAGAGGGAGCCTTGGGAGGTGATCAGGTCATGGGGTGGAATGCTCATGAATGGGCTTGTGACCTTATGAAAGAGGACCCTGAGTGACCCCCACCCCTTCTTCCATATGCAGAAACAGCAAGAGTTTACCAGCTACTAACTAGGACACAGGTCGTCATCATTCACTGAATCTGTCACTGTCCAATCTTGGACTTCCCATGTTCCAGAACTGCAAGAAGCAATATTCCTGTGGCATCAAGGGTGCCCTATATGTGGCATTTTGTTATAGCATCCAGAACAGACTAAGACAGGATGCAGAGCTCTAGGAATAGGGTTAGGTGGCTCCTCCAGATTTGTGCTGCCCAAGACAGCACCTACTAGTCTATTTAAATTTGAATGATAATTAATTAAAATGAGATAAAACTAAAATATTGATTCCCAGGTCAAAGGAGGCATTTTTTAATGCCCAATAGCAATTTGTGGCTAATGGTCACTGTGCTGGACATCGCAGATACAGAACATTTTCTCTTATTGGGGCCAAACGCTGTAGAATATAATATATAGTTGTACTCAACCTCCTACAGTTACAAATGACAAAAACCCAGCTCAAACTCATCTAAGCCCTAATGGGAAACCATTAGTTCAATACCTGGAAAGCCGTGCATACGGCCGGCTTCAGCAGAGCTGGATTTAACGCCTCATTTCTCTCCATCCTTTGATGCTATTTGACTTGGCTTCCTCCAATCATATCACCAGGGTTCTTTCTCCCTCTCCTGATCCTTTCTCTCTACTCGACTTGTCACTGCTCAGCTTAGTAACATGTGCCATACAGCTAAGACCTCCACCTACAAAGTCAGACTT
Source organism: Aplodontia rufa (assembly GCA_004027875.1). Lineage (NCBI taxonomy): Eukaryota > Metazoa > Chordata > Mammalia > Rodentia > Aplodontiidae > Aplodontia > Aplodontia rufa. The sequence continues at coordinate 9,061 of PVKS010016226.1, forward strand.
CCTGAGTACGAATCCTTATTGCACCGTAATGTGAGCAATTTAGTACTTAACCTGGCTGTGCTTTAGTATCCTCGTTCCTAAAACCCTGCCTCACAAAGGTTATGTGGATTAAATGAGATAAAAACACAACACTCAAAACGGTCTCTGCTACCTGTGGGTACTCAGAGAATACTAGCCTAGCGGTTACATTAAAAAGGCATGCTCTCTCTGCGTGGCAGGCTATTTGGCCACTGGCAGCTATGGGCTCACATCATCCAGATCTAGCATTCCCAGTAGAAAAGAGATCCTCTTCTCCATGAGCTGAAAAGTCTCAGCAAGCACTCTGATTAACCCAATTTGGGTCAATCACTATAGTCCAAGGCATTGATTACTCTTGACTTTCCTGACCTGGGTCACACGTCCTCCTCCTCTGTGGCCAATGTAAGATTAGGCATTACGGTTAAACAATGCTATGAATAAACACATCAAAACACCAAAGTGTCAGACAGGAATGCTAAAGAAAAAGTGAATTTCTCACCAAAGGAAAGATATGGAAGAATGTGCCAAGTAGTTACAAACTATAGCAATCTCAGTCTACCATCTTCCCACCCTTAAGTAACTGAAATATGCACACATATGTGCATGTGTACACACAATTACACTTCTTCCCATGCATATAATTTTTGAACACCTACTTAACAAAATGTAATTATCCTACATGTATTAAAAATATGTAGGGGCTAGAGTGGTGGCTCAGCAGTTACTCCACTTGTCTGGCATGAGCAAGGATGAGGGTTTGAACCCCAGCACCATGTACACAACTAAGTGGTAGAGCAATCACATGAAAACCACATGAAAAACTAAATAAAGTTGATTTTCTCTCTCACTTTCTCACTGTCCCTCTCTCTCTTAAAAACAAAAAAAAGTAAACCCTTGCCAAAAGAAGACAACCCCAAAGTTACTTCCAATTATCATATCTAGCTCCAAATCAGGATCCCCCAAGAACTGCACACTTCCCTCAATTGTATCTGAATGGGGTTCCTAATGCTCACACAACCCATGACTACTTCAAGATGCATTTTACCACCCGTAACACACCCAATATAAAATAACGGACGATATGGCATGCACACACGCGTGTGCGCACACACACACACAATCTGTTGAGAAACATGGAAACAAAAGAACAGAACAAGCATAGTCTCTAACTAATAGTGTAAGTCATGTCTTGTTACACAAGGATAATAAAGATTCCACAGTCCAGACACAGGGTGAATTTCTTTGTCAGTCACCATGGATGCCCCAATTTTTGCACACTAAGGACATCTCCCTTGCCCGTTTTTCTGCACGACCATGTATTAGGGCAGTTTAAGGAAGGATTCCCTTTCTGGAGGAAACCCTGCCCTAGAATCCTATTTCCTGATGGTGTAACTAAGGAGGCTAGCATTTGCCTTTGGGTTTGGGCATTCCCAGACCCAATTTTCCAATTTGGGGAATTAGACCACACATCTCCTTTAAAATTCTGGTCTTATAAGAAAATCATTTTCTGATGCCTCCTTCAAGCTGGACTTCATACAATTAAAATCCTACCAAGTTATACTCTTTGAATCTGAACTCTTCTTTTGTCATTTCTGTGACTTAAAAATAATCCTAGAAATTTTGAGCTGAAGTGATTTTGTGTACATAGATAGTGCATTTTGTATAGAAACTGGATTTCTTCTAAAAGTTTCAAAGAACCGCCTGATTTAAGTACAGTGGAAAATAACACAACGGAAATATTTTCTAAGATATCCAAACTTTAGGTTTTTCACAGTCACATGCAGAAAAACCTACCCACTCTTCACAAGTTCAATGGGGAATAAAGATCTACTTTTTGTACAATATAAGATGGCTGATAGGCACAATCATAATTATGTTGTCAGACATTCCTGCCATCTTAATTCAGAGTCAAAGTTAGCTACCACTCTGAAAACCAAATAAAATGTCATTGTGTCAAACTTTGGAATGCTGTGTTTAAAACCAGAGTTCTAAATTCATTCATATTGGTAAGAGACCAGTTTCCTTCCCCCTAATCATATATCTATATGGAATAAATAAGTTCATAAGTACATACATTAGCAATACCTCTGTAAGATGGATATGTTCTCATTTGATAGAAGAGTCTGGAGTGATTCTTTGGATCAGCACATACCACTGTGATGGTCAGGATTCATGGCTGCAAGCAACAGAGACGATCTAACTGATTAAGCAGAAAAGGAGCTCCTTACAGGAAAGAGCATTGCTCTCTCAACTACTCACAGAGCTGGGGAGGAAGTCTAAGATTTCTAGGTCAATGTCCAAAACTACACCACAGAACTGTCCTGCTGATATCCTCCTTTCCTGCAGCTGCCCAGTGTCCCCTGCTCTACTCCAGCCTTCAGACACTGTCCCTGACAGCCAGATGCCTTGGCCACACCTGCATCAGCAACAAGAATTCCATCAGAGCCTCCTCCTTCTCTGGTTACTCTCTTTCAGATCTCAACAGGTGGACCTGATTACTAGAGATGAGGTCAACTTGGTTTTTCAGTCCAGAAACCCACAGTTAGGCATTTGAATTGAATAACTGTCAGAAGCCCATGTATTTAGGAGTTGTAGATATCAACTCCCAGAAACCTGCAGACTATCACATGGAGAGATGCAATTGGACCAAGAAATATCTCTCTACTGTCTTCCCCAAATCCTAAGTTGATCCTAATAAAACCATTTTTGGGTAGACTCCATGATGAACAAATTTGGCTTGGATGGAGTCTCTGCTCTCTACAAGATGATAATTGAGACCTTTTTCAAGAATTATGAGGCTTTTCCTGGCATTTCCCTACTGGGTCTCCTGTGTACATCTGGTATACCCATTTGGTTGTTCTCAATGTTATCAGTCACCTGACTTAGGATCTTCCTCAACTGATTAAATGAGTTCTCTTAATAGCTTCCTTCTTTGTACCTATTTCCCCTCAAATATCAAGAGTTGCAGTCAAATACCAACCTTGATTCCCATGCTTGATTTGATGAACTGATTTTTCCTTAGCATCTGAACTGACCTTCCAATGTATTCACCACAATGGTGGCAGGTCACTTAACAAAACTCCTAGGAGTATCTCCTTGGGAGTTAGGGTCACAACAGAGGTTGCTGTAAGAGGGAACTTTGTCTTCTATCCCATTCCACCCCACCCCGACTACCAGCACCCGCCACTGAAAGTACATTAAGTTGCAGTCAGTGATAGAGAACATTTGTCAATCCTCCTACAGATATGGGATTCAATATGAAAGAACGATGTTATTTGAAAAGGAGTGGGTCTTCATTTGCATTCCAAGATCTCTGAAGGCTCTTCGAGAGCGTTCTGATCCTTATTTGATATGTAGGTTGAAAGAGAACAGACCAGATTTTGATTGCTATCTCCCCACAACCTCAGTACCACAAACACAAGACAAGAATAAATCAAGTGGGTTTGATCATGTATACTGATGTATACTACTTCTTCACTTCTCTTTGACATCCTTAAAATTAACTTTAAAGCACACAATTAATAAAAGCAGCAATCTACTGCCTTTCCTCTTCCCACCTCTATTTTTTTAGCTGATATGATATTTAAATTCATATTACAAAATATCAGGCTTTCACCACTACTTCTTGATTTAGAAATTTATTGCAAAATTTACTTTTTGTTTATTGGGTAAGGATGTTGTTTCTAACTTTGATTCCTTTTCTCCACCTCTCCCAATGTCCTAGCATAGTTTTAGTATTCATTAGAGCTCCCCTTTTGATTACCTTTGTAAATATCAGGGACAAGCTAACACAGTATTTCTCATTTCATCAAATACTCTCCCCCATCCAAGACATGGATCTCAGTAACCCTGGTGACATCCACTTAGCTGTTTGTCCTTTTTCCTATATTTCTATCTCTGTCAGTTGTATGTACTTTTACATTTGCATTTTTAACGCTGATAACATTTGCATTCTGTAACAACATTTAAATTGTCTTTGTTTTGTCTATAGAGTGAAACTGAATACTGAAATGCAATAAGCAATGTTTGCATTATTGTGACTTTGGGACCGTCAATCACCACAGAGCCAAGTCATGTGGAATTACTATTTGCCCATTCTTACATCGTATTTGCTTTTCCTGAAATTCACAATTGTGCTCTACTTCCATAATCAGTGTTTTCAATTTTTTTCTCACTTACTCCACAATATAACCCATTGTACAAAGCCCCCTTTTCCCCCATGGACCTCTTTCATTGAGCACTCAGCTGCACAAACATCCCTCTGGCTTCTTCTGCACTGATTTTAGGGACTAATCAGTTTTCTGAATCCTATGCCTTCACTGTCCTCGGTTTACTTCTTTGCTTTTCTGTAGCATATTCTCAACTGGCTTTCCTTAAAAAGTGGATGGAAACAGGAGATAATATTTCAGATTCCTAGCAGGTCTGAAAATGTTTTATTCCTACCTTCTAATTTCAGTTTGGCTGCATATAGAATTCTAGGTTACAAATTTTGCCCTCAAACACTACAATAAATCACAACAGATTGAATGCAGAAGCAGAAACAAGACTCCAGCTGTCTTCTGTGAATCCAGATTTTGAAAATGTTATTTTTCATTGAACTGCTGATGTTAACATATAATGGGCTTATTAATTTTTAACAGATTAGTAATTTTAAAAATTTAAATGATAATTTTTCTCCAAACTTTGAAGGCATTGTTCTCTTGTCTAGCATCCAGTCCTGCAGGTGAGAAAGTCATTGCTAAACTAAGCTTTGTTCTAAAGATGACCTGAGCTCTCTCTCTCAAGTCTTCTAGGTTTTTTATTTGTTTTTTGTTTTTGTTTTAAAGAGGGGAGGGAGAAAGAGAGAGAGAATCAGTTTCATTTATTTTTCATCTGGCTTTTGTTTCCCCAAAACTTAAGCTGTGTATGTGGTGCTGGGGTTTGAACCCAGGTCCTCGCACATGCCAGGCTACCACTCCAGCCCCAGCCTTCTAGATTTTTGTTGGTGGCCTGCCATTTGCAGCAGTATGAACAAGTAGTAGTCTTCTCTGTTCTTTGTTCTCAGTTCTCAGTTAACGGAGGGGGAAAAAAAAGTTGTGCCTCTCTCAGAAAAATAATTTATATTTTTTTTAAGAGAGAGTGACAGTGAATCAATTTTATTTAGTTTTTCATGTGTCTTTCATTGCTCTGACACTTCATTGTGTATGTGGTGCTGGGGTTTGAACCCAGGTCCTCGTGCATGCCAGGCAAGCGTGCAACCGCTGAACCACCGCTCCAGCCCCAATCTATATTCTTTTTTTTTTTTAAAGAGAGAAGGACAGTGAAAGAGAGAGGGAGGGAGAATCAATTTTATTTAGTTTTTCATGTGGCTTTCATTGCTCTGACATTTAGTTGTGTACATGGGTGCACTCGCCAGGCAAGCGCCAAAACCGCCAAGCCACCGCTGCAGCCCTGACCTATATTCTTTATGTAATTTTTTTCCTCCGCTTTCTTTTCTCAGAGTTTCTGAAATTGCAATTATTCAGATGTTGACCTTCCTTAATTGATCACCTGCAACTCTTATTGTTTCTCTTATCTTTTCCCCGTCTATTTCATCTTTTCATTTAACTTCCTGAAGTATTTCCTCAGATTTATCTTCTGACTCTTCCTTTGTACTTGGCAACACCTTTCTAATGACCAAGTGCTTTTTTGTCCCTAGTCATTATGTTTTCATAGCATGCTCTTGATGGTTAATGAGTATATCTTCTAGAATCTCTGTGAATACTCAGTAGAGGTGTTTTATTTTTTTAGATTCCATTGTTTTAAGTTTATTTGGTCTCCCTCTTCTCTGCTGTAGGATTTCTTCTGTTGTTTAGTAAATCTTGATTTCTCTTCATATGCAAGAATGAAACAAAAAAATCAGAGGAGGTCCACACTTGCAGGTGGCCTCTTTTTTTTTTTTTTTTTTTTTTTTTTTTGTCTGCTTTGCATGACAAGCAGAGAACCAGTTGATGAACTAGAAAGAGTGACCCCTACCTACCCTATAGGATGTTCTTAGCTCAGAACCCCTCAACTTCTCTAGAAAGAACCCACTAGTGGTCTGGAGCGGTGGCTCGGCAGGTATAGAGATTGCCGGGCATGCACAAAGATTGGAGTTTGAACCCCAACACCACATACACAACTAAGTGTCGGAGCAATGAAAACCAGTTGAAAACTAAATAAAACTGATTCTTTCCCTCTCTCTCTCTCTCACTGTCCCTCTCTCTCTTTTAAAAGAAAAAAGAAAGACAGAAATAACCCACTAGTGTATTTCTTTTACTCCTGAAGGACAAACTCCCAGGTGAGCATATCCTGTCTAAGGGACTGAAGAATGAAGGTTTGCTAACTGTGAATAATTTGTTCACCCCCAACCCCCGCAGCCTAGCCCCTCTCTACATGGCCCGCCCCTCCCTTCCTCTGCTGCAGAAGGTTGGCCCCTGCACCTCGAGGAGGAGATTGGACCAGGAGGTGGCGCTCTACCAAATAGCGGCCTCCTCCACACCCAGCATCTCTACTTGAAAAAACCAGCCTGTGCTTCAAACAACTTCTGTTGACAGCAAAAAATAACTTTTATCAAAAGAAAAAAAAGTAGGTTCTAATCTACTCCCTCTGTACATTATTTTCTCCTGTATCCCATTCCTCCTCCTCCTCATTCCATCTCTTTGCCACACTATTAGCTGGCCACTAGTACTGGCGGCATTGGCTTCACTGTCTCTGGCCTTCAGAGATTGCTGGAAATAATAAACTCCAGATATTGTTGATTGTGGTACTTGTGTGTTCGCAGTCTGTCAGGTGGCATCATTTACCACTGCAACAGTTTCGTCATAATTACCAAAAGCAAGGATTTTATTATACATTGAGTGTGCTCCTGCCATATGGTTTTGAAAGATAAGTCATTTCTCAAAAGAAAGGGTAATTTAGGGAATATGAAGATTAAAACTCCCCACAGTATTGTAGTTTTTTGAAGTTCTTCTGCTTCTGACTGTGAGCTGCTGACAACTTGGGGGTGCATTTAGATGGTGATCCTTCCTGTTCAAAACATCTCCACCCACCTTTCCTCAGTCTTTGAGCAGTCCTGTAACTTGGGGTCTGGGCCAGGCTCTGCCATTAGCCCACATACCTCATGTTAAAGTGCCCCCCAAAAGCTCACGTGTGAGATGACACAAGAATGTTCAGAGGTGGCGCTGGAGCAGTGGTTCAATGGTTGGAGCGCTTGTCTGGCATGTACAAGCACCAGGGTTCAAACCCCAGCACCACATACACAACTGTTAGAGAAACAAAGGCTGATTATGAGAGGTGTAAGCTAATTGGTGGATTAACTGCGTGTTAACTATAGGCAGATAGGTTGTGGCTAGAGGAAGGGGTCCCTGGGGTGTGCCTTTGGTATGTATGTATATATATTGATCCCAGGGATACTTTACCACTGAGCCACAGCTCCAGCATTTTTATATTTTATTTTAAGACAGAGTCTTGCTAAGTTTCTTAGGGCCTCACGAAGTTGCTGAGGCTGGCTTGGAACTTGCAATCCTCCTGCCTCAGCCTCTTGAGTTGCTGGGATTACAGGTGTCCACCACCACGCCCAGCCATGGGGTTTGTATTTTGTCCCTGATGAGCAGAGCTCTCTCTTTCCTAATCTGTTTTCCTCTGCCCTCCCTTCTGCCATGGTGTTCCATCCCACCTCAAGCTCAGAGCTGTGGAGTTGGCTGACCATGGACTGAACCTCTGAAACTGTGAGCCAAAATAAACTTTTCTTCCTCTAAGTTGTTCTTGTTGGGTCTTTTGGTCACAGCTATGCAGAACTGACTAAAACACATCGTAGTTCTGCTGATAGACCTCTTGCACCAAGATTTCAAACGCCTGTGGTTCTGGCTAGAGTTATTTTTACATTCAATTTGATCCTTCTCACACATTCAGTTAAATTTAAATTCCAGAAGAATGCACTTGGATCTCTGCTCCTAGAACCTCTTTGCAGGTCCCTCTGTCTTTTGTCTGAATGCCACTAGCTAGGGGCATATCAGTTTTCAATATACCCTTTGGGAAACACCTGGTTGACACGAATTCCTGGTCCCAAGTGGGGCTGTCAGCCCTTTTGGAAAGTGTTTCCAGTGCCTGACCTTAACAGTAAGGAAAGATGCCCCCACCAGGAGACACTGGAGAGGTGGGACACTTGGGAAGCCTGAAACAGAAGGCTCCACTAGATGAGTTTTTCCCCACCCAAGATTTAAGATACTTCTGTTTAGTCTTATAAACGTTAGAATGGACTGCAAGCTCAATGTGACAGTCTCCATCTGAAATATCTGAGGGGCATGGAGGTCAGGCCAGAAGCTGTGCTTGCAAAATTAGAAACACGCGTCTCCTTCAAAGCTTTGAGAGGATAGTGCTAAACATCAGCCAAAGAAAGAAACAAACGAGTATATCAACTTCCCTTGCTGAGGGCCTACTATGTGCCAAGCACTGTTTTGTGCTGAGGGCTCAGGAGTCAACCAGCAGCTGCTCTTAGGATTTCTGCCTTCTACTACAGGAGATTATGAAAGGAGGGAGAGAAAAAAAGAAGGAGAGAGTGGAAGGGAAGAAAGGACAGGAGAAAAAGAAGAAGGCAGAGGGGAGAAAATACTGTCAATAAACTATGCTAAGGATTAAAATAGGGTGATTGAACAGGAAGCCAGTGTAGACCCATTCATTTTGCATGTTCAGGGAAGGTTTCTTTGAGAAAATGAAATTTGAGTGCAAAAAGGGAACAGCATGCGAAATCTGTGTCCTCCAGACACATCAGAGATCTCCAACAAGCAGTGTCTGTGGATCCTTCAAAGTGCATGCAGATGAAGAGCTGAATAAGAGTTAAACCAGAAGCTGGCGCACATCTCAGGCCATTCTCTAAGAGATTGCAAAGATAGAAAGAAATGCTACTTTTTCACCTAGCCAAGCAGGTGCACCCATTACATATGTGTTCTCCACAATAACTGTCCTCAAGGAAGAGGCTTGTCACACAAAGGTCGTCTTGAATTCACTGGATAGTTGTAGTGACCACCTGTGTTAGCTAATTGAATCTATCCAAAGAGAAAATGATCTTTTCATATCTTTTTTAATTTTTTATTTATTTTTTTATTTATTCATTTATTTTGTACCAGGGATTGAACCCAGGGGCATTCAACCACTGAGCCACATACCCAGCTCAGTTTTTAGTTTTTATTTTGAGATAGGGTCTCGTTAAGTTGCTCAGGGCCTCACTAAATTGCTGAGGCTGGCGTTGAACTTGTAATCCTCCTGCCTCAGCCTCCTGAAGCCACTGGGAATTTTCTTGTCTTTATGGCAGAATATAGTTTTGCTGTCTGGAGGCTCCTAACTCCCGTGGAAACTGGAAGACAGGGCTATTACCTTCTTCAGTGATTACATTCAAAGTGATGGTTCTCAGGTCCTTAAGACAGACACTGCTGGGCCCTTGGGTAACAAAGCTGACAAGAGGCTGTTTCCTTTTTTAAAAGATTTGCATACATCTCAAAGAGCCAGGGTAAGAACTTAAACTTCTCTCATCTTAAACAGGGAGAATACACTCTCTTACTTTTAATTTGTATTTGCTCTTCCATGGGCAAGAGGAAACTATTGGCAAAACTTTTATTTTTAAATAGTGCTTTGAAAAAACTAAATTGCAAAGCTCTCTTAAGAGTTGGGGGAGGCATTTTTCTATAAGTCAAATCTCAAGGGTAAATGAAAGTCTGCACTGTTGGTGATATAAAGCCGCTTTATGCAAAATGATTTGCACATTTTTAAGTAGCTTCAAAAGTCAGCAATTGCGCAACCAACAGCAGTTGCCATGGCAGCAAAAGTTAGTGTTATTCTAATCAACTTGGTGATGAATTGACTGGAGCTGCTGCAGGGTGCAGGAAGCCATGTTCGTTGTGTGGAGTTTTTAGTTTTTGCACCGTTTTTACAGGCAAGAACAGGCTGAGAACACTGTGTGGAAATCAGGGTGCAGAAGTAGGGCACAGACACAACATGAGGTCTGAGCAGCCATGAGTCAGAAATCAGAGAAATCCTGAAAATTAGAAGCGCTTGCGTCCCTCCTGAGTGCTGGGGTACGGTTGGGAGTGAGTAGAGCAACTGAGCAGTTATCACACAAAACCTGGTGAGCTCACCCTCATCTCCCACTCATCATTTCCAACCCCTCCAACATCTCGAAACTTAAAAGTGTATTCCACATGCCTTCTGGAGGTCCCCAGCATGAGTGACCACCAGCTTCCCACAGCAGCAAACTGCTCATTAATATCCTGTGTTGGCTTCCTCTATCAGTATCTCTTATTCCCCACTCCTCTTTGCGGATTTCGTACAATCATCAAATCATCTTTCTTCTTTCTTTCTTTTTTTTTTTTTAAAGAGAAAGGGACAGTGAGAGAGAAAGAGAGAAACAAATTTTATTTAGTTTTTCATGTGGCCCTAGTTGCTCTGAGACTTCCCTGTGTATGTGGTGCTGGGGTTTGAACCCGCGTACTTGCACATGCCAGGTAAGCATTGCAACTGCCGAGCCACCGCTCCAGCCCCTACCATCATCTTTCAAATAAGCCACTTGCACTCAAATCCTGGTTCCAGGACCTGCTTCCAGGAGAATCCACTCTCAGACACGGGTATAATAACTTCCTTTGTCTCCTGGACCATGGATGGGCATGAGGGGCCAAAGTGACCAGGAATGTATAACTGCAAGTTCAGAGGAACTCTTCCTGTGTCCCCTGATCGAAGCCTTTCTCTCTTGGAAAGTGGGATCCTCTGATTCAAAAGAATCTCAGAGTTCAGGACAAGGAAGCACAGCTTTCTTAAGGGTGTCACAGGGACCTATAGTGAGAGGGACCAAACCCACCTGCCCTTTCCCCTGCTTCACTGCTGGTGATACCTGTCACTCATGAGCTCAGCGTGCGTGTTGCAGTATGGAGCCTGGCACCCCAACCTTGCAGAGCACTATCCTGGTGCTGGCACTTCAGACAAGCCTTCGACAGGTCTTGTCACCTTTGTATTAAGCTGACTCCTGCTGGCAGGTGAGGAATATGGGAAGATCAATGGAACCCATTGCTGTGTGCCACTGTTAGACTCCATTTCCATAAAATAGGTCCTGCCTGCTGGGGCCATAGTGTTCCAAATGCCATGCCAGTTCCGTGTGTCCACAGATAGGAGCGTTGGCAGAGATGCCATAACCAAAGAAAGCAAAACCCATACCCAGAAGAGTTAGAAATCTAAAAAGAACAAATTACTGCCCTTTCATGAGATTGACCTCCATCAGGTGGCTGGCAGCACTGAGGCCCTATCCAGCACTCAACAGCAGTTTCACCTTTATCTTAGTAACCTATGACAAGTCCTAATCACTTGCCACCTATGCTATTTTGCTTTTAAGTTTGTAGATATAGAAATATCTGATTTTACATTAATTTATTTTTAATTAATAATTATTAAGTATATTTATGGAATAAATGTAATGTTTTTAACAATGTCTACATTGTAGAAAGCTCCAATAATTCAATTAACATATCCATCACCACATCAACTTATCATTTTTTGTGCTGAAGATGTTAAAAATATATTCTTTCAGCAATTTTGAAATACACAAGACATTATTGCTAATTGTGGACACCAAGCGGTACAGCAGGTTCCTTGAATTTATTCCTCCAGTCTAATTGAAATCCTGTACCCTTTGATCACTAGCCCTCCTTTCCCCCATCCTCCTTCTCCCTCACAGCCTCTGGAACTTTCTACTTTCTCTTCCTATGAGATCAACATGTTTAGATTTCACATATATGTGAGATCAGACAGTATTTGGCTTTCTGGGTCTGGATGATTTCACTTAGCATGAAGTCCTACAGTTCTATCCCCATTGTCATGTATGCCAGAGTTTCCCTCTTTATAAGAACGTGTAGTATTCTGTTGTGTATGTACATCACATTTTCTTCATTTGTTCATCCACTCATAGATGACTGAGTTGATTCCTACTATGGACACCGCTCAAAGGAACACAGGAGTGCAGATATCCTTCAATAAACCAATTTCAATTCCTTTGGAGATATGCAGAGAAGTGGGATTGCTACATCACATGATAATTTCATTTTCAGTTTTTCAAGGGAAACCCATACTCTTTTACAAAAGGGCTATTCTCACTTACACTCCCACCAACATTGTGCATAGATAGCGTCCTTCACAACACTTGCTATCACTTGTCGTTTGATAATAGCTATTCTAACTGGTGTGACGCATTACCTGACGATGGTTTATGAGAGTGATTTTTCGTATACCTCCTGGCCATTCGTATCTCTTCTTTTGAGAAATTCAGATCTTCCGCCTATTTTTGAAATTGCATTCTTAGATTTGTTACTATTGAATTGTTTCAGTTCCTTATATATTTTGGGTACTGGCCCCTGATTAGATGTACAGTCAACAAATACTTTCTCCCAATTCATAGGCTCTGCTCACGCTGTCATTTCCTTGCTACAATCCCATATGTCTACTGTAGCTTTTTGTGCTTTTCAAGTCCTGTCCAAGAACTTACTGATCAGACCTATGCCATGGCGTTTTTCCCGTTTCCTTCTAGTAATTTTACAGTCCCAGATCTTACTGAAGTCTTTGATCCATTTTGAGGTTACTTTTTTTTTTAAAGAGAGAGGGACAGTGAGAAAAACAGAGAAAGAGAGAAACAACTTTATTTAGTTTTTCACATGGCCTCAGCTGCTGCAACACTTAGCTGTGTACATGGTGCTGGGGTTTGAATCCAGGTCCTCGTGCTTGCCAGGCAAGCGCCGAAACCGCTGAGCCACCGCTCCAGCCCTTGAGGTTACTTTTGTATGCAATTCGGGGAAAGGGTCCGACTTCATTCTCCTCCTTGTGGGTATCCGGTTTTCCCAGCACCACTTACTGAAGAGGCTTCCGTTCTCCATGCACCTTCTGAGCATCCTTGTCCTGAACTAATTGACCTCAAGAGCTTGGATTTATTTCTGGGCTGTTCCACTGGTGATGTGTCTGTTTTTAGCCAGTACCATGCTGCTTTGATTATAATAGCTTTATAATTTATTTTGAAGTCAGGAAGTAGGAGGCCTCCAGCTATGTTCTTTTTGCTCAAAATTGCTTTGGCTATTTAGGGTCTTTGCTGGTTCCATGTGAATTGTTTTGTTTTTCTATTTCTACGAAAAAAAAGACATTGGAATTTTAAAAGGAAATGCATTGAATCTGTGGATGGCTTTAGGTAGTATGGACATTTTAGTAATATTAATTCTTCTAAACTATGAACACTGGGCATCTTTCCATTTTTTTCCTGCGTTCTTCAATGTCTTTCATCAGTATTTTGTAGATTTCAGGGTACAGATCTTTCACCTGTTTGTTGCATTTACTCCTATTTTATTGGATGCTACTTGTTATGGTTTGTATATTAGGTGCCCCCCAAAATCTCATGTGTGAGACAAAGCACGAGGGTTTAGAGGTCAAATGATTGGGTTATGAGAGACTTAACCCAAATGGGTGTTCATCCACTGATAGGGATTAACTGAGTGCTACTGTAGGCAGGAGGGTATGAATGGGGGACATGGGTCCCTAAGGACATGCCTTTAGAGATGCATATGTTGTCTTTTTTTGCAGAGTGCTATACGCTCCCTCCCTTTCTTGGTGTGATGCCCTAAGCTGCTTGCTTCCCTCTTCCACCATGATCTTCTGTCTCACCTGTGCCCTGAGGAATGGAGCCAGCTACCTATGGACTGAGGCCTCTCAAACCATGAACTCCAAAATAAACTTTTCCTCCTCCAGTTGTTCTTGACAAGACTTTTGGTCACAGCAATGAAAAAGCCAACTAAAACACTACTGTAAATGGAACTGTTTACTCAATTTCTTTTTCAAATACTTTATTGTTAGTGTATGGAAATGTTACTGATTTTTGTTGTTGATTTTGTAACCTGTAGCTTTACTGAGCTTACTTATCAGCTCTAACATTTTTTTTGGTGGGGCCTTTAAAGTTGTCTGTGCAAATGATCATATCATCAGCAAACAGAGACAATTTCCCTCCTTCCTTTCCTACATGGATTCCTTCTTTCTTTTTCTTTCCTAACTGGTCTATCTAGGGCTCTAGTACTATGTGAGAGTGGGTGTCCTTGTCTTGGTCTTGATCTTACTATGAAGTGAGCTGTGGATATGTCATTTATATCCTTCTATACCTATTGTTCAGAGTTTTTATTCACAAACAGTTGTTGAATTTTGTCAAGGCCTTTTTTTTTTCTCTTTTTTCGTTTTTCATCAATTGAGATGACCATATGATTTTGGCCTTCATTTTGTTGACGTGGTATATCACATTTATTAACATTCACGTCCTCACATCCCTGGGGAAAATCCCATTTGATCATGGTGAAAGTTTTTTTGTTTGTTTGTTTTTGTTTGTGGTTGTGGTTGTTTTGGCCCTGGGGATTGAACCCTTGGTTGCTTAACCACTGAGCCACATCCCCAGCCTTTTCATTTTTTAATTTTGAGACAGGGTCTTACTTAGTTGCTCAGGGCTTTGCTAAATTGCTGAGGCAGACTTTGAACTTGCAATCCTTCTGCCTCAGCCTCCTGAGCCGCTGAGATTTCAGTGTGTCCCATCACGCCCAACATTTTTTTTGTTTGTTTTGGAAGAGTTTGAAAGGGATCGTTGCTCGTCCTTCAACTGATAAAATTCAAGCAATGAAGTCATCAAGTCCTGAACTTTTCTTTGATGGAAGACTTTTTATTACAGATTTAATCTCCTAATTTGTTACCAGTCTGTTCAGATTATCTATTTCTCTCTGATTCGGTCTTGGTAGGTCTCATGTTTCTAGAAGTTCATCCATGTCTTCTAGATTATCCAATCTGTCTGTATATCACTGTTGATAGTCTCTTATGATCATTTGTATTTCTGTAGTGTCAGTTGTAATAGCTTCTCTTTCTAATTGTGTTTGGGTTTTCTCTCTTCCTGTTAATCTAGCTAAAGGCTTGTCTATTTATCTTTCAAAACAAATCAACTTTAGCTTTGTCAGTCTTTACGAATTGTTTGAGTCTCTATTTTGTTTACTTCTGCTCTGCTTCTGTTACTTCGTTCCTTCTGCTAAGTTTGAGCTTATTTTGTTCCTCTTGTTTCAGTTCCTGGACGTGCGTGTTGGGACCGTTCTTCTTTTTCTGTGAAGGTGTTTATTGCTATAAACTTCCTTGTAGGGACGGCTTTCACTGGACCCCCTCACTTTTGTTTTACTTCCATTTTTGTTTGCCTCAAGATAGTTTTTAATTTCCCTTTCAATTTCTACTTTCATGCCAATGTGGTCAGAAAGAATATTCGATATGACTTTAATTTTTTCAATTTATTAAAACTCATTTTGAAGTCTAACATCCGATCTGTCCAGGACAATGTTCTGGGTGCGCTGGAGAAGGATGTGTGACCTGTTGCTGTTAGATAGAACGATTGATAAATATCTTTTAGGTCCATCTCAAGTGTCATTCAACTCCACTGTTTCCTTTTTTCATGTTCCATCTGGATGGCCTGTCCAGCGCCGAAAGCAAGGTATCAAACACTCGAACTGTGTGGGCCTTGGGAGATTTCACTGTATGTGTTTATTTTGAATGAGTGTACAACAGATAAGATTTTTTAACATGTTTCTCCCCCTCACAGAGTTTGTACTGATTAATTAGAAAACAATTTGTTCCTAAAATGATTATCTGTATTTTGAAAGTCACAACATTAACTGTCTGAACTTTTGGGGCATTTTCATTATCAAAATGGGAAAATAAAAGAAATCTAAATTCAGTTTTATAAATCAGTATGTACTGAATTTTTTGCATCCATCAAAGCACGTGAATGTGCATGTGATCCGTGGATAAAATCCATGCACATTGGTTTTACTGGGTCTGTAAGGAAACAGGACCAGCTTGTTCAGTGCAGTGTTGTTTGGTGTAGCCAGGGTCAGAGGCCATCTGGGCGTCACCCCTGCAGAATCAAGAGATGAAATGTCAGGAGCAAACTTCCTGGGATGCTCCACAGCAGTTAGATCAACAGAGTAAATGGTCACATGGCAACATAGACAGATCTCAGTGAAGGAAAGCAAGAAGCAATGGGGTTCAACATGACATTAATAACAACAATTTAAATACAGACCCCAAACACCAGAGCATACTTACAAGAAGATATACAAACAAAACAATACGCCAATTATATTAGCATGGTCTAATGTAATATATAAAGTTGAATATAATAAATATAAATTTTTAAACATATTAGCTATACTTAGTATATTAGAATGGTCTCCTGGGGAAAGGAAAGTAAAGAGCAGAGAGCGTGGGGATTGAAAGGGAATTTTTATAAGACCATTTTTAAAGACTTTTTCAATTTCTTTCTTTCTCTGTTATGTGTACTTCATATTTAAATTGTAATTTCTTTCCCCTTCTAAATCAGGAGAAAAAAAAAGCCTTCCACCCACAATATTCTAGGGAGAGAGATGAATATTCACCATCTAACTTTTGAAATTGACATTTATTTTGTGATTCAAGGAGAAAAGGTGGTGGGCATAAATAACATAACTAGGGAATTGAATCCATAAAATTGGGTAAACAAATTAGGTTTTATTAATAAAATTTGAACTGGATACATTTATCAGCTTGGGGGATTTACTTGGTGATCTTAATTTGGATGGGGAGAAATTTTAATTAGTGACTTTGCTTATTTTAATGGGAATTAGATTCCTGTTCTCTGTAGTTTGGGTATATATACAACACTGGATGCAAACCTGTCTCTCAGGCATGGCATTTTCATTCAGTAATGATTTTTGCACAGAGAGCAGTGGAGCTCTCTGAGAAATCCTGAAGGACGATTAGTCTCTAATGCTATTTTTTGCTTCTGTGACACTGGGATCTTGGCGGCATCTGGATCTTCCTCAGCTCATCTTAGACAAGATTGTTGGCATCATTTAGGTCCACCTGAGCCCTCTGATGGAGGTCTTCCTCTGGCTCAGTTTGGAGGAGGGATCTAGAGCCAGCCTGGTACTCAGGGCTTCTAGTGGCCTTCCTGGCCACACCACAGAGTTAGGCATTCCATTCTTGCCTCTGAGTAAGAAGTCAGAAACTCCACAGCAAGGCAAGGAGCTCTCCATTTCCTCCATGAAGCTTTCAGAGGCACTTGTGGGCAGCCGTGCAAGGCACCATCAGGTCTGTGGGGCCTTCCCACAGAGGAATGCCCTTCCAGACGAGTCCACACCTCTTGGCCACCCCCATCTAGAACCAGAGCAGCAGGTCCACAAACCCCTTCTTCACTTGCTCAGACTGGGTGTTGGACGTTCTGGGTAAGCACCCTCTCCATTCACAGAGGAAAGAGGGCTGGCATTGGCAAGCTTGGGGACAGTAGCAGCAAGAGGTTTCTGGCCTGTGCTATTTCTGTTATCTATTTCTATAAAATGCACTGCCTTAAGTAAGAACTGTTTTGTTCGATAGAGATTCTGAGGGTCAGGAATGAAGACAGGGCCCAGCTGGGTGGTTCTTCTGTTCATGTGTTGTCCCTCCACTGCAACCAGCTGATGACTGGACTGAAGAAGGCTTCACTCTGTTAGAAATACCAAGATGCCACAAAGAATCAAACATGTGCTCCAAGGTGGGAGGGCAAGGCAAAATTTTACTTCCGCCAGAAGGGTGTGCTATTGGAACCTGGCTGGCAAGCGTCCCTGGACAGGCAGTGCCCTGACCCACTGCAGCTGCCCTTCACTCTGATTGGAGGAGCTCAGGGTTACAATCCACATGACTGGCTAATTTTAAAATTCAGGTGGTAAAGGGACGCACTATGATTAAAACAGCTCTGACTGGATGTAATTAGGCTATATTTTGAAAATGGACCACCAGCCTTTCCATTTCTCACAATTCAAAATGGCTGATGCTCAGTGCTCCTCCATGTGGCCTGCCCACCCCACCACCTCCCCACACCCAGTCTCTCTCCATGTGTTTTCTTCACATTTTCTCTCCCTCTAGAGGGATGGCCTAGACTTCCTTACAACATGACAGCTGGAATGCAAGAGGAAAAGATCCAGCGTGTGAGCGCTTCTCAAGCCTCTGCCTGCATCCACTGGTTCCTATCCCATGGGTTAAATCAAATCACATGGCCACACACTATTCAGCATGGGCGGAGGTACACAAGATCTGATCAAATCACATGGCCACACGCTATTCAGCATGGGCGGAGGTACACAAGGTCTGAAAACCAGCATGCACAGTTCTTTGGCAACCACCAGGGTAACATTCTACCACTGGTTTTTTGGTTTTTGATTTTTGGGTTTTGGTTTTTGGGGGGCTTGTGGGGGTTCTTTTGTACAGGGATTGAACCCAAGGGTGCTTAACCACTGAGCCACATTCCAAGCCATTTTCGTCTTTTATTTTAAGACAGGGTCTGGCTAAGTTGCTTAGGGCCTTGCTAAGTTGCTGAGGCTGACTCTGAACTTGAGATCCTCCTGCCTCAGGAGGGATTAAAGGTGTACCCCACCACACGAGGCTACCACAAGTTTTAATTATAGCTCCTACAGCCAGAAACACCACTGGGTTGGGAGAAATAAGGACTGCCCAAGGATCCAAGCGGAAAGAACGTGTTTCTCTGGGAAAGTCTAGAGTTTTATCACTGCTGAAGAGCCTAACTAGGCTAATGTCTTCTTGGTTAGCAGTAGAGTCTCTCCAGCCCAGGAACCATGATAATAAGACTCCAGACCTGGAAACCAGTGGATGAAGGGTCCTGTACAAAGCTGAAAAGGAATGTTGGCTCAAGCAGGACTCCCAGGAGGCCCTGAGTCAGAAATGGGGGCAAACACCCCACCCTCCTAGTCCTTGGGCATGACCACACCACTGTCCCTGCAAGACTGAGTTCCCAAGGTGCAGCCTTCTCATCAATTGCCCTTTATTTTTCCATCCCTTCCCTTCTTATCTCTCTCCCCTGTTGCAGCAAAACAAGCCACTTTTACTCAAACTGGGCCTTAAATCTGCTTCATCTCAAGGGTGGGTCCCAGCTTTAACAGTCCGTGATCTGATCAGGGACAATAGATGTGACCTTGGCGTTAGAAGGTGTGGCCTTGATCCCCAGCTCTGCAGCTCACCAGTTCTGCAGAGCTTGTGTTTCCAGAGAGGGCCACCAACACTTCTGCCCACCCCTGTGTGCATGTGTCACCCCTCTCTTCCAGAGAGTGGGGCCTGTTTCCTTCTCCTTCACACTGACTGGCCTTGGCCTTGCCTAGCCAAGCACCTTGCATGGACCTGCAGAATACAAGTGCTGCTCTAGAATTTCTCAGCCTAGACATTAAGAAGCTCAGAGCTTCCATTCTTGGAAATCAGCCACCATGTAAGAAACCTGCCCCCTGCTGGAAAAACCACAGACACAGAGAGAGAGACCCAGCCATGGGTCCCTGGTTGTCCCAGAAGGGGAACAGTGGGCACACAGGGCTTTTGAGAGCTCCAGGTGGAGATATCAAGAGGGCAGCAAGCTCCCTCTTTTCTCAGAATAAGAGCAGGGCCTTTCCTTTGCTGCGCGGGCAAAGAGCTGCGCCGTGCCATCTGAGGAGTGCATTGTAAATGGCAAGGCTGCGTGTGTACGAGTGTGAGTGGCAGCATGTGGGCTGAGTGTTTGAAACAGGCTGTGCAGTCTCCCGCACCCTCGCAGCCTCCCTCCCACAGACCAGACCTCAGCCACACCTGCCCCCTCCAGCCCAGCCTAGACTGCTAAGTCATCAAGCTGCAGAGCCCCGGAACTCTCTACCAGCATCCAGTAGATCCTTTCTCAAACACCTCCTGTGACCAGCCCAGCGTGCAACCTCTCTGCCAGCCCTGGCCTCCCAGCCACCACCATCCCCACTCACCCTCTGCAGTGTCCCCTCCCAGCCTTGCCACCAGAAGTGCCCTTAATTCCCAATCCCACCCTCCTCCTGAGCCATGGCCCTCCTGAGGATGCTCTTCCCTTGCACCCCGTGGAGGTCTCTGCTCATCCTCACCCATACCCCATCAAAGGGACCGAAAGTGCTTGCTTGAGCCAACATGCCTTTTCAGCCTTGCATAGGACCCTTCATCCACTGGTTCCAGGTCTGGAGTTCTTGAGCTGGAGAGACTCTACTGTTAACCATTAATCCCTGCAGCTCAGTATCCTCCCCTCTGCCATAGGACCCAGCCTGGACTGAAAAGGACCAGGTCATTCCATTATATGCCTGGCATGTGGCCTAATGGCTTGTGCACACTAAATACCTGATAAATGTTGTTCTTGTCCCAATCCCCTCATTCCCTCCCAGCCAGGATTTCCAAACAGTTGGGCAGACTCTGACATGGTGGAGAGGAGCAATGATGGACTATAGGAAGTCCTTCTGCTAAGTAAACACAGAGAGGGGTCCAATCACCCCTCACCATCTGGGATGGTCCAGACTTACAGATCTTTCCATTCAGGGTCACCATGTGCAGTGGTTGAGGTTGTTTATTGCACAAAGCCATCCAGCCAAGGGGAAAAGAGGGGACTGAAATTCAGTCAACTCTCTCCATTTGCCAGATCTTTTGCCTTTGCACGGTGCTGCATCTGTTCATTGGGTACTTTTTTCTAATTCATACAAAAGTCCCATGTGGTCTAGCTGTGGCCCCTGTCCACTTGTGGCAGAACCCTAAACGACACAGGGATCAGCTGGCAAGCCCAAGCTCAAGGAGTACCAGGGCCTAACCGTAGAGTTCTTGTCGAAGAGATAATCCTGACACAGAGGAAACGGTGCACTTATTTACACGGTTCTATCCTCTGCAAAGCACACAAAGATGATGTGTCTAGCTTGCAGCAACACATCAAGTCATAGGGAAAGTGTGATTCTTACCGTAAACTGCAATCATCCACGACAGGGGCCAATACAAAAAGGGCCCACTGAGAAAGACAAAGTCAGATACTGTCAGCCCACCAAGCACCCAACTTAAGGACTAGACGCTTATTAAAGCTGCCTTGTAAATTCCACGGTGAGCTTCCAGGTGGCCCAGGTTCAGTGTGACTCTTGATCCCTTACACAGTTCTTCATTCAGCGAACCAGACCTCCTACCAATATCAGCGGCTGCTGGTGGTAACAAGACAGGCACGACTCATCTTCACGGAGCTGCGATACTATGTTGTATGTTTAAAAACAGAATTTAAAATACAGTAAACAATCAAACAACAAAATGACTTCTAATATGTGTAACGTTGTCAAACTCATGTATTAGACCCAGCAAAGGCATAGGAACACATAATCTAGGGGAACCATAGATATGGGGGGGAAGGGTTAGGCAGAGGGGTGGGGAGAGGAAGGGAGGATAGGGAGGGATCTAGGGAGCCAATCAACAATGTAGCACACTCTTTACCTCCTCCCTCCCAAGAATACAAATAATACTTGTGCAATCATTTAATTTTGGCAAATTCACAATCTAACCATTTATATTGCTAGTAGGGGCGAAATATAGAAGAATCAAGAGACTGGGGTGTGGGCGATGTGGGGGTAATTCTGGTTTAAGAACAAATGCATATCATATTGTTACTTTATATGCATTTATGATTCTACAATAACCCAACTCCTTAATAAAAAATTTTTTTAAAATAAGGGAGACAGGGAGATCTATTAATAGAATGGCCAGAGAAGGCCCTTCTTAGGAACAGACAACAGGCCACAGTTTGCAGGACCAAAAGGAGATAGTCGTGCAAGGGAGGGGAAGGAGACCAAGGGTGGGAATAGCAGCAATCCTGTGCAAAGGGCCTGTGGCAGGAAAGGAGTAGGGCAAAGCATGTCCTTCGCTCTAAGGATGCATATGCCATCACACAGCTCCACCTGGCTCTTCTCGCTGTCAGTCTGCTTCCCCTGCAGCCCACTCCTCACAGCAGCCGACCTCAACAGGATCTGTGCAAGGATCCCCTGTCAGTGTGCTCACACAGTCGCCCTACTGCAGATTCAACAGAGTCACGGCCAGTTGCTGGACCAATCCAGGTTTGAGACAGGGGAGTTTCAATCTGCCCATATCCCTAGAAGGTGAGTGCAGATACCCTGTCATCGCTTCCATCTTCCTAAGCCAGTGGCCAGTCCTTGACCTCTTGACCCACTGTCCAAGTGACCCACATCATAGGTTCAGAGCCCCTGGGCTCTTCCCATTAGAATAATGGAATACTTATAAATAGTCCTTGGTGCCTGTTGGGGCCCTGTAGTTTTCCTGTATTCTTACCCCTAAAACCATGCATGCTTGATCCAATAATACCCAACTCAGCCATGCAAAGGAATTAACAGGAACTGACTGTCATTCATTCATTCGGTTCTTCTCAGCACCTCTTATATGTCAGGCCTGCTCTTTCCATCCTGAGAGGATGTGGAAAGAGTCATCCCAGGGTTTTCGTGCACCCGCACCAGTTCCTCCATCGGGAGTGGCCACTGCCTGTGTCCTCTGGGCCATTCACTCTTTCTCCAAAGCGGGAGCTGCCACAATGTGCCAGGCATTGTCCTAAGCACTGGTCTTCAGGGAGCTTGAAGCCTGGCGAGGATGATGCTAACAAATCAGCCCACGGAGAATTGGGTGATTCCACCTGGGATGAGGGCTCCAAGAGAGAAGCACAAGGGATTCGGGGAGAATCGATGAGGAGGCTCAACCCATCCAGGGGGAGCAGGCATTTCCAATAGGCATCAGTGCACTGTGCTCTAATATCCCAAATGGAATCCATAAGATGAAAATATTCCAAATAGAAATAAAAGAAGAAAAGGAGGGGCTGCAACAGTGGCTCAGCGGTAGAGCACTTGTTGGCATGCACAAGGACCCGGTTCAAACCCCAGCACCACATGCACGACTAAGTGTCGGGGAAACAAAGGCCAGATGAAAAAATAAATAAAACTGATTCTCTGTCTCCCTCTCTCTCTTTAAAAAAAAAAAAAGAAGAAGAAGAGGAACCCAGAGCTGCATCACTAGCTCTGCTTCCCCCAGCTGATGTTGAGCAAGGTCGGAGTTCACAGGGTCTATGTGGAAGTGACCCTGTCACTAGGATCAGGTCTCTGGCTCCTGTGGTACTAGGGTACCACCCTTTACTCATCACCCAGCCTTGTCCATAATCCTCTCCAAGTCTCGGTTTCTCTATCTATAGAAAAGGGGCAGCACCTCCATCCCTGTGGGGTTTTAGGAGAATCAAATGAGGGATGCTTATTAAACAGTGCAGTGTGCGGGACCTTGGTTAATTCCTCCCACCAGCTCCTCTTGCTGTGACAGCCACACGTTCCTCTCTTGTCATTACCAGCACTTTTTCTGAAACTCCCCGAGCCTGTTGGCCCGATTATCCTGCGGACAAGCTGATGGGCCCCAGTTTTTATTTCATGCGCCCCTCACACAGGAACGAGATTCCTGCCTCAGCTCGGCTCTCCCGTCCTTTTTGTCCAATTATTTGACAGCGTGTTACAAGTATCTGTTTGACACTGTCGACAACCAAAATAGAAATCCCATCTCCAGCTACCCTGGATACAGCTTGTCACTGTCTTTAGCAGACAAACTTGGTGATGGGTTTGCTTTGAATTCTTTCTAGTAAAGGAAGACATTGTACAGGCTAAACACGAGTCCCTTCATCCAGATGTGTAGCAGAGGTGGCATTGTAATCAGCTGAGGGACAGGTGGCTCTGACCTGGGGCTCCACATCCAACACCATTAATGCTCACTACCACTCTGCAAAGCTGAGACTTTTGTGCCCATTTTAAATATGAGAAAACTGATGCTTCAGAGAGGCTGAGTTGTTTGTCCCAAGCCATCCAGCCAGAGAGTACTGGGATTGAGATTGAGCTCATGTGTCTTGCTATCCATGCCAAGCTCTGCCCACAATATCGAGCTGTCTCAGCCTCACTCGGAGATATTTTCCATCTCTGCCTCTTGTTCTTGGCCTCTGCCCTTCTTAGCTCCCCACCTGTGGACTCCTGAGCTGGGAACTGGAGTCCTCACTGATACTGCAGGGTGCCCGATCACTTTACCCACTGTTGTTAAACAGACCTGGGGATGGCTGGGCCAGGTGGTCCCAGGACCTGTGTCCCACTGCATGACTGTTCTTCATGCCTGCATCTCAGTCTGACCTTCACCTTGCTGAACTATATAAAGAACCTGGGACACACAAGCTGGAGTCTGTCCCAGGCCCCCTGCTGATCCCTGCACACTGATCACCATTCCTGGGGCCTTCCAGTTGGTCTACACTTCCATTGCCCCACACACCAGAATGGTCTACAGAATTGGATCTACTCTACCCACCCTTTGGGCCTTGGGGCACAAGCCACCATCCTCTTTTGACTAAAATCCCAGAGTAGAGTTACCTGAGTCTGCATAGCCTACTCCACAGATCCTTCTCTCTGCCCATCCCCAGCTATAAGGTGCAAAGCCGGAACCATCACCTATCAAGAAGCAAATGCACCATGGCTGTCAGTGCATGAGGGGCATCTCCACCATCACCCACCCCACAACACCAGGAGCAGACCGCAGTCCAGGGAAGGGAAAAAGCTCCAGTGCTCCCTGGTAGAGCCAGGTCTGGAGCCCACATCAGCTGCCTGCTGATGGTAACAGGACATCCATTTGTGATTAGTTTGTAATAGTTTACAAAAGACGATGCCATAAAAATGTTGGGCTGGGATCCTATGCCCAGTCCAGTCACCTGTACAGTTTTTTCCCATCACAGAAAACTCCCTCTTCCTCATGAACACCCAGCTCTGCACAAGGGCAAAGGCTATATTTCAGATCCAACATGCCCATTCAGCTTAGCACCCTTGAGCAGTGAAACACCTGAACAACTGTACACAATGGCCTTTCATGTACAACACTGAAATTATTTGCTTAAGGGACTGCTTCTGCCAGTAGATTTACGGCTCTTTTAGAACAAGAGTCCTGGTTCATCATCCTTTGCATCTGTCCCCATCCCAGCAAAGAGCCTGGAAAATAGGGGCTCTTTGGAACCTGTTGAATAAATTGACAAATGAATGATTGTCTCTCTGTAATTTCACTTCCTCCCTCGAGTACATTTGTTTAAGCAACTCTTACGATGCACTGTTTCGTTTTCCTTAGGTTTTCATAATTTGCCTGCCCCTCAGTGGGCTGTCTGCAACATGAGAACACTAGCCTGCTTTCATCCCCCTCGCAGCGGTACTGAGGAGGGGGTTGGAAACAGCAATGGCTTTTTTTTCTCCTTGGAGAAAGACACAAGTCGTCACTGGGGGTCTGCAGATGAGATCCCCACTGTTCTGCATGAAGTCATGCATCTGAGCTTCTGTCCCTGGTTCTGCATTGCTGGCTGGTTGGAGTTATTCTGGGCATTTCTTCAAGTGTCAATGGTAGCTTAGAACTCACCAGTGACAAGCTGGCAGATTCACTTACAGAATGCAGCTCCTGAAAACTACTAATGATGCCACGAGGAGACAGCAGACAAGAACCAGCAGTATTTGGTCTTCAGTTTAAGGCGTAAACATCTGAAAATGAGAAATTCCTTGGAGCCAGCCTTCCCGATGGAACATTTTCTGTTTGGTTACATAAAGAGCTACAGAAGCTGAGAGATCAAGGCAGGGCCACAGCGAGGCCCTGCAGTGGGACCAGGGGCCCCAGACTTGGGGGTGACTCCTGAAAGGATGCTCTGGGGAGGTGCTGAGAGCGCGGCTCAGTCCGCCAGGAGGTGGCGAAAGTCAAGCATCGCTCCTCCCATCTGCCTGTCACTCTACCGAACAACTGCACCACTCCCAGCATGGCAGGGACGAATGTTAATGTGCAGCCTCTGGCACCACAGACTCCCCTGGAGGAGAAAGCTGCAGAAAGCAAAATGAGAAGAAGCTCGCCATTCTCCTCTGAAGAGAACCCGGAGGACCCTACATCCTAGAGACTGTCCCAGGAGAGAGGACAGGCTTTTACGTGCTAAAGCTGAGACTCTGGGCGTGAAGAGCTAGGGGATCTTGGATGGACAGGGGCTCTGCTATGGGCAGGAGGAGGCTCATCCCACCAGGAGACACAGGTGTCCCGGAGACAGGGAGATGTGGCTGTGTGCTGGCAAAACTTAACCACCTATTCCAGGGACGGTGGGAACAAAGCCCCATCTACAGCATTTACTGATTTCAGTGGTGTGAATGTTTCCACCATGGCCATTTCAAACTACCCACTCTATGTCCCTGAGCATGAAGCTGGGAAGAGGGATGCACAGTGGACTCCCGGGAGCCAGCACAGCCGACCAGTGCACCAACATGGAAAAGCACACTCAGCTCCATGCTCAGGAGGTGGCAGGACCTTGGATGGGGACGCCCTGCAGTACAGGGGACTGAAATCCAAGCTTTAATGCCTTCTAATGGTTTAGATGTGAGTGTCCCCCAAAAGCTCATGTGTAAGACAATGGGAGAAGGTTTAAAGGTGAAATGACTGGTTCGGAGAGTCTTAGCCTAATGAGGGCATTACTCCCCTGAGAGGGATTAACTGAGTGGTTTATATCCTGTATCTGGCAAGTACAGCCTTTCTCTCTCTCTCTCTCTCTCTCTCTCTCCCCACCCCACCCCCCAGTGCCAGGTTCCCCGTTCCCAGTTACTTTCCTCCACCACACTCTTCTGTCTCACCTGGAGATCTGAGGAATGGAGCTGGCCACGTATGGACTGAGACCTCTGAAATCCTGAAACCCAAATAAACTTTTCCTCCTGGAAAGTGCTCTTGTCAGGTTTTTTGGTCACAGTGGAGAAAAAGCTGACTAAAACATGCCTTCCTTGGGAGCTGCTGCAAAAGCTCTCGGAGGCTGGCTTGGCACGGAGAGAGAAGAGCTAGGTTTCCTCAGAGTCAACCATTTGGACTTACACAGGAGCTTCCAGCAGCGACCATATGGGACTGAAGAACACAGGCTTTGCTGAAGTTTCTAGACTATGTAAGCCACCCATGCCCACCCTAACGAGGGGGTGCTCCAGGCAGTGACTCAACCATGAAGACTGAAGCTCACGGCCAGATTCAATTTGATTTACAAAAATAAAACACTGCCACGGTTCTCGTACATTGCTGTTGGGATGCAAATTCATACCCGATATGAAGAAATGGCCAGGTTCTTCAGGATCCCAGGGCATCTGCCTTCAGGTTTCTCTCTCTAAGAGGGAAAAGGAAATGTGCATTCCAGTGGCTTGTGGTATGAACGCCGGAACACTGTGCAGACAACACTGCCATGCATTCATACAGAATCACATTTCCGAGCTTTCATGTTCAATGCTCCTCATAACCCTGCCAAGCTGATAATGGTCCCATTCCACAGATCTGGATACTGAGGGTCAGAGGGACCCAAAACCATGTGGTCTTTCAGTGCAAGAACCAGCACCTTCCTTCTGTCTTCTGTTTGCCATGCTCAGTGTCCCCTCCCCTGAGGGGTAACCAACCCAGCCAGTTTTAGAACTGAAACTCCTACATCCTAGGAAATCCCTCAGTTCTGGTAAACCAAGTTACCTTGTCCAGGACTGATTTTAAAATGGAATGTCTGTGTCCCATAAGCCCCTCAGTCTTGGATAAACAGGAACAGTGGTTTTCCCTCATCCCCTGTCCCGCTGCAGCTATGCAGAACTCCATGGAACTCAGAAAAGAAAGAGGACGTGGTCCCAGAGACAGAGGGTCCCCTTGTCAGTATCCATTTTCCCCTTCTTCCTCCGAAATGGAAACCCGCTTTTGACAGCAGCATCTCCTGCTAAGGGATTATTCCCAGCATCCTGTTCCCAATGACCAACAGGGTTCAGCAGGGCTTGCTGGAGGGACTTCCAGGAAGACTCCTGAAAATAATCGGGAGGCAGACAAGCAGGGACTGTCTCCTTCCTCCTCCTGCTCTTCTTCTTGTCTGGAACTTGAATGTGCTAACAGCTATCTTGTGACCTTGAAGAGGAAAGTAACATGATAACGAAGTTGGAGCAGAAAGATAGAAAGAAGCTGGGTCCCTCATGACCACAGACCCCACTACCATCCTGGACCATCTACTTCCAGACTTCCTTCTTTCAGAAAAGAGTTCCCTCCCCTCTATGTCTTTAGATCACCAGAGCAAATTCTCTGTTGCTGGCAGCCAATTATAATTCCATCCAAGGAACAACACCAGCAGAGACACCAAGCTGAGACAGCACCCAGCTCCACGGATTGCTTAGTTACTCCTCCAGGGCTTACCTAGGTTTCTTGGGATTTTAATTATCTTCACAATCCCATCCCCTGCTGTCACTCCTGAGCCTCTTCCTTCTTGCACCATGTGTGCAATGGAGTCCTGAGACCTGGGGTCCTTCTCTTGCCCAAGGCTACCTGGTCAGTCAGGGGCATTAATGACCTCAGAGAATGAGTTTGCAGAAAACAATAGAGTCAGATCTTGATTTTCGTGTTACAAAATAAACTTTTGAAACTCAGGGAAAAGACAGAACTTTGAGAAAAATTTTTTTAAATTTCACAGCCCTAAGTATTTTAGATCACTATGAAATCTCAGATCAGCAGCAGTGATGGAAACAAAAAGACCCTACAAGTTTCCAAAGAGCAAAAATAGATGACAAGCAAATGAGGGAGAAGAATCCAAATGACTTCTGAGAACTCAACAGCAAGTTACCAGAAAACAGTAGAGCAATGCCTTCAAAACTTAGACAGAAAATCATTTTCAGCCTAAATGCCAACTCCTAGCTAAAGTATTCGTTAAGAGGGATAGCAGGTTAAAGACACCATCAGACCTCCAAAGACTCAACTAATCCTACGTCACAAGAGTAAAACAAGAAGAAGAAAGACACAGGATCCAGAGAGCAGGGATCCAGGGCTAGAGAGCCTCAGAGAGAATAATCAGGAGATGGAGCAGATGAGAAATCCACAACCATAGGTACAGAGAAAACCAGGCGAGTGCAAGCAGGGCAACTCTCGACTCCAGGACAGAAGTAGAGAGGGCTAGGGCTTGGTCGCGGAGGCTCTTTGCTCTTCCGGAAGCAGTACCTGCATATCTGTATGACATATATATCTGTATAGATGTATATCTATATCTCTATAGATAATCACAGATACAGATATGTTGATATCTATACATACACATGTATATGTATTTGCTGATAAAGTGGCCAAAATTGCAAGAAACTTGTGGATAGGGTTTAGAAGTGGAGGGTTGTGGGAGAGTTATGTTCACATCTAT
The DNA here is from genome assembly GCA_004027875.1 of Aplodontia rufa. Classification (NCBI taxonomy): domain Eukaryota; kingdom Metazoa; phylum Chordata; class Mammalia; order Rodentia; family Aplodontiidae; genus Aplodontia; species Aplodontia rufa. Next base: position 38,177 of record PVKS010016226.1, read on the forward strand.
CATAGCAAAACACAACCCAATAATATTTTCATTAGTAAATGATCTAATAGCCATATAAACATATTATTCAGAGACATGGCAGACGAAGAAAGAAGAGTCAAGGAGTGGATTCTGGGGAATGGAATTAAGGACATGGGAAGAGATGGGATACTAACTTTTTAACAATGGACATCAATTAAATCATGGAATACAAATAATAGCTTTGAAAACTATAAAAAGCAACATGAATTTTTAAACAGATTATGAACCGAATTTTAACACACTGAGGAGGAGCAATATAATCTCTCTGTATTTGTTACTGATAATAAAAAAGTTATATTTAAATTTATAAAATAAAGTTTTGATCAATTATTTAAAGCCAAGTCCCTGAAGGTATAATCAGTAGACTTAGAAAACATTTATGATAGGTCAGAGTCAATTTTTTCTAGTACACATATATTTTTAACTTTTTATTTTGAAATAACTATAGGTGCACAGGAAGTTGCAAAAAGAGTACAGAGAGGTCAAACCCGCTTTACCCTCTCTTTCCCAGTGGCTACAAATCATGCAAGACTGCGCATGGTATCAACACCAGGAGACTGACGCTGGTGTGGGCTGTGTGTTTGATTCTGTGCCATTTCATCCTATGTGTGGATTCACCATAGTCAGGAAGATTGAGAACTATTTCATCTCTACCAAGGCCTCTTTCTTCCACTACCCAGACCCAGTTCCTAAACCATTCATCTGTTTTTTCATCTCAATAGTTTTGACATTTTTAGTTGTATAAATGGAATTAGATCGCACCCGGCCTTTTGAGACTGGCTGTTATTCACACGACATGGCATCCTGGGAGTTCCATCACATGTATCAACGGTTGGTTTCTTGGGGGCTGGAGCAGTGGCTCGGTGGTTACCGCACTTGCCCAGCATATGCGAGTACACGGGTTCAAACCCCAGCACCCACGTACACAACTAAGTGTCAGAGCAATGAAATCTATGTGGAAAAACTCAATAAAAATTGATTGTCTCTGTCTCTGTCTCTCTCTCTCTCTCTCTCTCTCTCTCACTGTCCTTCTCTCTCTCAAAAAAAAAAATAGTCAGTTTTTATTGCTAAGTGCCATTCTATGGTGTGGCTGTATCACAGTTGGGGTCTGGCCATTCACCTAGTAAAGGACATTCTGGTTGTTTCCAGTTTGTCCCAATTGCAGTAAAGTTGCTGCTGTTATTTCCTTACCAATTTTTATGTGGACATAAGATTTCATTTCCCTCAGGAGCGTGATTTCTGGGTCTTATAGTAAGCACAGATTTAGTTGTGCAAGGAACTGACAAACTATTTCCCAGAGTGGTGGTACCTTTTTACATTTTCACCAGCAATGGATGAGAGAGCCAGTTTCTTTACATTCTTGCCAGATCTAGCATTACCATTTTTTCTTTATTTTTTTGACCTCTCCTATTGGGCGTACAGTGATAGTCATCATGATCTTGATTTGATTTGCATTTCCCTAACCGCTGATAATTTTGAACATCTTTTCTTGTACTTATTTACCATCCATGCCCCCCCAGTGAACTGTCTTTTCCTGGAATTTGCCCATTTTCTAATTATATTGTTTGCTGTTTTACTATTGGGTTTTAAGATATGAAGATATGAACTCCTTTGTCAGATACGTGGTTTGCAAACATTTTTTCCTTACCTATAGCTTGTCTTTTTTTTTTAACAGAAAGAGGGACAGTGAGGGAAGAGAAAGAGAGAATCAGTTTTATTTAGTTTTTCATGTGGCTTTCATCGCTCCAACACTTTGTTGTGTATGTGGTGCTGGGGTTTGAACCCGCATCCTCACACATGCCAGGCAAGCTCTGTAACCACTGAGCCACCACTCCAGCCCCTATTGCTTGTCTTTTTATCCTCTAGACATGGTCACTTTTAATTATAAGTTTGATTTATTGATGTTTTTCTTTAACAGATCATCCTTTTGTCATTATATATATTTACTCTTCACCAAGCCTATCTCCTAATGAGTTTCTTTTATTTTTTATTCTAAAATTTTTTGGCTTTTTTTTTAAGTGAACCCAAGAGTGCTTTACCACTGAGCTACATTCCCAGCCTTTTTATTTGAGTCTCACAAGTTACCCAGACTAGCCTCAAACTTACAAGTCTCAAAAAAAAAAAAAAACTTACAAGTCTCCTGCCTCAACCTCCCAAGTCACTTGGATTACAGGTGTGCACCACCACACACAGCACTTTCTGCTAAAATGTTTTACAGTTTACTTGTTACATTTATGTCTGTGATCCATTTTGAGTTGATTCTTGCATATAGTGTGAAGTTTAACTCAAGGTTCACATATTTGCCTATGCATATCTGATTGTTCCAGCACATTTGTTGAAAGGGCTACCATTCCATTAAGTTGATTCTGCACCTTTGTCAAAATCAGTAAGTTGCATATGTTTGGATCAATTTCTGGGGTCTTTCTCCAGTTCCATTGGTCTATGTAACTATCCCTCCTTTGTTGATACCATGCAAGTATGTAATGTCCTAAAAAAAAAAAAGACTGATCCCTCCTACTTTCTTCTTTTATTTTCTGTTTTCATTGTTTTAGCTAATCTAGGACTTTTACCTTTCTATATTAATTTTACAAATACTGTGTCTATACTACAAAAAGCATTGCTGGAACTCTGATAGGAACTGCATTGAAGCAGCATCTTAACCATATTGAAATTTCTAAACCATGAACACAATTATGTCTACACATTTATTTTTTATTTCTTTCATCAGTTTTAGATGTACAAGTTTCATACATATTTTGTTGGACTTGTGCCTAAGAATTTCATTTTTTGAGCAATTATAAATGGTATTGTATTTTTTATTTTGATTGCAATTGTTTATTGCAATTATCTAGAAATGCAATAGAGTTTTATGTGTTGATCTTGTGCCCTATAACCTTGCTGAACTCGGTTCTAGGGTGCTTTTTCGTTTTTAGCCTTTTTAGATTCCTTGGGGTTTTTCTACAATAGACTCTCATGCCATACAAAAATAGGTACAGTTTTATTTCTTCCTTTCTGATCTGTATGCCTTTTATTTCCTTTTTGTGCCTCATGACCTGTTAGAACTTCCACTATGCTGAATTATTTAAAGAAAAATTAACACTACTTCTATACAATCTCATTTAGAAAACAGATGATAGAACACTTTCCAATGAGACCAGTATTACCCTGATAGTCAAATCAGACAAATAGTTCAAAAACTAAACCCTAAAAACCATATCATTCATTAATATAGATCAAAAAATTCCTCATAAAATATTAACAAATAGAATTCAACAATATGTAAAAGGATGAGAACCATTTTATATACTAGGACTAAACAGGGTTTCTTCCAACAATACACAAGCTTCATTCAATACTCAAATGTTAATCAGTCACACTAATAATTCAACATATTAATAATCCACCATATTAACAGGCTAAGAAAAATAATTTTTTCATATAAACTGATACAGAAAAAGCATTTGACAAAATTCAAAACTTTATTATTTCATTACCAAATCTCTCAGAAAACTAAGAATTCAGAGGAATTTCTTTGAGTTGATAAAGAACATTTATTTTAAAATCCTATGGTTAACATCATCCCTTAAGATAAAATCTGAGTATCCCCCCCTGCCAAAACTGAGAACAAGACAAGAACAAGTAGTTTCATCACTATTATCAAAGATGCTGTATATTTTTTGCATTTGTTTTCTATCTTACAATTCCTGCATTGAACGATGAGAGAAAGTCAACTGTCAATCAAGAGAGTTAGAAGGTCTCTAAGAAGTTGAGCCCTATGGAAAGGGAAAGAGAAGAAACTCTTTAGCTATCAGGGGATCCTATAACAGAAGGAGCCAAGTATCTTATTCCATACATGGAGCTCAGGAAGATGGGCATCTCCCAGTTTAACCCCCACCCAGTCTGGTGCTACGGCAGTAGGGTAGAGATGACTACTTAGGGTGTCTAGGCAATGGTCTAAGGAAGCATCAGAATTCTCCATTCCCCAGTAAGTGGGCTGGAACAGTGGATGAGGCAGCAGAAAGTTCTTATCCTAAATATGACACTGAAGCAGCTGAAAGAAAGTAGGACCTGAAAAGTGCAAGTCAGGGATGAGACTAGCAGAACAATGACCCCGTGTCCAAACAGGGTAAGCGCATCTCAGTAGATGCTCAAACGGCCAGTGTCAATGACCACACAATAAATGCACCCACTCTTGGTCTTCTACAGCCCTAACACCACAGCACGAAAGAAAAGAGAAGTGTCACCTTGAATAAACTGGAAAACTGAATCAATTGGATTTACTGTCTGCCTCCTGTCAAAATTGGGCTCAAAATAGAAATGAAGCTCAATTATAGGAAAATGCATTGCTTTCATATATAATTTTATGGCCTGAGTGTTGGACTGCTGCACTCATTTGAATGTAAATTTGCTATTGTCACTTGGCAACCTGAGGTAGAATGACCAATAAAGAAAACTGGAGAGCTCAACTGGGAAACATCAGAGTCCTTTGACCCACTTAGGTGACCCTAGGGTGAATGAAAGGAGAGGGAAGAGGAGACCCTGGCCAAAAGAAAGATCACAAAGGTGGGAAGACCCTTATATCGTCAACCTATCAGGACATTTAGGAATTGAGTTCCATAAACCTTGGGGAAAATGTAGGTCCCTGGAGAGAACACAAATCTCCCATCTGCCCGCCTTTCCCTTACCCATGCCCAGAAATGCTCATTTCCATGCCCCTAAAAGGGAAGGGCTAAGCTTTTCTTAAGAGGGCACATGCCCTTAACCTTACAAAGGATATTAAAGACCTATTCAAAGAAAATTATCAAACACTAAAAAAAGAAATTACAGAAGACCTGAGCAGATGGGAAAACATTCCATGCTCATGGTTAGGCAGAATCAATATAATAAAGATGGCCATTCTACCCAAAGCCCTTTACAGATTCAATGCAATCCCCATCAAGATACCTATGGCATTTTTCAGAGATATAGATAAAGCAATTCCCAAGTTCTTATGGAACAACAGGAGACCCAGACTAGCCAAAACACTACTCTATAGAAAGGAAGATATAGGGGGTATCTCAATCCCTGACCTGAAATTATATTACAGAGCTGTAGTAGCAAAAACAGCATGGTATTGGTATCAAAACAGAACCAAAGACCAGTGGAACCGAATAGAAGATCCTGAGACAAACCCTCATATCCTTAACTATTTGATATTTGATAAAGGGGGCAAAAGTATAGTGTGGAAGAAAGATAGCCTGTACAACAAATGGTGTTGGACAAACTGGACAGCCATTTGTAGACAACTGAACCTGGATCCTTATCTTTCACCCTGCACAAAAATTAAATCAAAATGGATCAAAGATCTGGATATTAAGCCTACAACTTTAAATTTACTAGAAAAAGAAGTCGGGTCAACACTACAGCTTATAGGAGTCAGCAGCTACTTCCTTAACAAAACTCCTATGGCGCATACTGTAAAATCAAAATTAAATGAATGGGATGCAATTAAACTAAAAAGTTTCTGCACAGCTAAAGATCTAGTCAAGAGCATCAAGAGAGAACCTACAGAATGGGAGAAAATTTTTGCCAGCTGCACCTTGGACAGAGGGCTAATATCCAGAATATATAAAGAACTAAAGAAACTAAACACCAAAACCACAAATAATCCAATCAATAAATGGGCTACGGATCTCAAAAGGAACTTCTCTCCAGTGGAAGTCCAGAAAGCCCACAAATATATGAGAAAATGCTCTACATCATTAGCTATAATAGAAATGCAAATCAAAACTTCAATGAGATACCACCTCACTCCTGTTAGAGTGGCAAAAATGAAGAATACAAACAATGACAGATGCTGGAGGGGCTGTGGGAAAAGAGGAACACTATTACACTGCTGGTGGGACTGCAAACTGGTTCAGCCACTATGGAAAGCTGTATGGAGAATCCTCAAAAAATTAAGGATGGAACCACCTTATGACCCAGCTATCCCACTCCTGGGAATTTTCCCAAAAGACTTAGAATCAGCATATTATAGTGATGTGGCTT